>VZTN01018156.1:920414-1058903 GCA_013400515.1 Erpornis zantholeuca
AAAAGACGAGAAGGAGGGGGGGAGGGGGGGGGGGGGGGGGGGGGGGGGAGGGGGAAGGGAATTAAAAAAAGGAGAATCCTGCTCTTAGGGGCAGGGTTTTCTCATTTTTCATTTTGAACGGGAGGGGAAATTGGGGGGATTTTTTTGTTGCCATTTTTCCCCCTAGCTAAATAGCTGTCCATCTATATATAAGCCCACCGATTGCACATGAGGGAGGGAGAAAACAGGCATGATTGTTCAAGATCCAGCTCGAGATGTAAAACATGCATTTTCTTGTCTTTAAATACAGCATTGTCGTATTTATTTATTTATTTTTAATGGCGAGGTCGCTCGCCCGGGGCACTGAGGAATAAGTTCGAGTTTCAGAAAGCTCTCCACAGCTGGTGATTATATCCCTTGCAGTGCGTACAAAGACATTGAGAAAGCAGCAGAGAAAGTAAACAGTATCACTTCTGGGGATGGAGGGGGAGAGGAGGAGGGGGGCAGAGGAGGAGGAGGAGGAGAAGAGAGGCAGATGAAATTTAAACTGGCGGTCAGCCCAGGCACCAACTTAAAACAATACAGTGAGAGGAAGCCAAAAACGAAAAAAAAAAACGCAGAGGGGTGCTCATAGAGACATATTCTGTGTGTGTGTGCGTGAAAGTCGCGAAGCAAACCTCCAGCAAGGAAAGGAAAGGATGAGGCTGGAAGCCCAGGGTTTCAAGACCCATTCCTAGGGGTCCATCACAGAGCAGAACAGCTTGCAAGGGGAGGTTCTGGGGGCAAAGTCATCATCCCCACTGTAAATACATCTATGAGCATTTCTAATCAGCTGGCGAAGCATAGCTGTTCACCTCTCTCAAGACTGAGGGAAGGAAAACCACAGGGTCTAGAAACAGCACTTCCAGCCTTGTCATGTCCTGCATCCTCAAAACCAAAAGGGACAAGAAAGTGGCAGGCAGGTCCTGACTAAAATCTAGTGACTGGTGCCCTCCTCTCTGGCACAACAGACTTGGGCTATGCTTATCTTTCAGCTGACTTTGGGAATCATGCTCCTTCTTAGCTCGAGGCAGTTTAATGTTAAACTACTGCTTTTCTCCAGCATTTTGGTTCGGCAGTATGGGAGAAAACATTCACGACTAGATGGTGCTTTGGAGGGCCACATATTTCGTGTGTCACAGCTCAGGGCACAAACTGGATGCAGGTTGGTCCAGGCCCATACAAGCCCTTCTCACACAGACTGGTCCTGGGTGCTGGCTGAGGCTTACCTACCAGAATAGTTCTGGCTGTGTTACATCTTCTCTGGTCACACTGACCGTGATTTCACTGGAATAAGGTTAGTCATCTTAGTGTGGGGGAAGGGAGAGACAGGCTTTTTGGAATGTCCATCTGACTGGGAAAGGCTAACAAGCCCTCCTTTATAGATGGCTACACATGTACCTCAGCAGAAATGCAATTGGAAAGCTTCTGGAGAGACGATGTGCCTTAAAAGGATCAGGCCAGCCTGTTCTTTAGGCCGCCCATCAAATTTTCCACTACCTTTCACACCCAGAGCAGTCAGGCACCCTGCAGGTTGATGTGTTCTCTAAAGTGTTCCAGCAATTGCCCTGTCCTCCAAGAAACAACACAAATCTTCAGGCCAGTGCTGCAAGCCCTGGAAAACCATGGCTTTCACCTCATATGGGAGTGCAGTGATGCAGCCACACTTCTGGGTGAGCTTCAGCACCCTTGGCAGTGCTTGACAGGACAGGTTGGTCAAGAGACAGGAACTCCAAGTGCTTACTACCCAGAGTGTTGCTCCCCTGAATTAAAGGCCTCCTCAGACTAGCACCCCTCCTAACCTCACTGTCCTCTTGTGCTGCAAGACTGGCTGGCACCGTCCTTCTCACACCCTGCACTGTCTGCCACCAGTTTGGGGAAAGAAGATGCATTCTTACAGGGGCCCATTTGTGCTGCACTTTGCAACTCCTGCGTATGGCCTGGACCAGAACCAGAAAAAGCAGACATCATGGAAAAATACAGCAAAGAGCACTGCACTCCACAAGGATCCCTCGATTCCCCCCACCCCAAGTCTTTGTGAAATTTGGTATGGATTCAACTGATGCAGCAGCTTCTCCAAGGGCTTCTTGACCTGTCTCCTTGACACACGGTACATTTAAAATCTGCCACCCACCACAAAAATTTTCAACTGCTACAAATGCTACAGACTGCCTCAAGGTGCAGGGTGATGATAAAGTAGATCCTTAGCATCCCATTAAGAAGGGCCAATAATTCAACATTACTTTTAAACTCTAAAATTTATGCACAATGGTTACTCAAAGGTGGCTTTCTGCTTGAAAAATGCAAGTCCCAACAGGAGAAAATCTAGTTAGATATTAGGAAAAAAGATTGACATTTAAGGCCAGTCAAGCACTGGGACAAGCTGTTCAGAGAGGTTTGTGATCTCCATCCTCAAGAGAAGCTACAAATTGGACTGAACAAGAAGGCCCTGAGCAACCTGAACTAGTTTTGCTCAGCTCTGCAAAGGCTTGAACTGATGACCTCTGACGGTTCTTTCCAACCTGTATTAGTCTGCGACCAAGAAGGCCACATCAGAACCTGCCCGAGATACATACAGCACCTCAGGTCTGAGTGCAACCTTCAGCATGGAGGCACCCCTGTTGAGGTGTTTCCAATACAAACATTGCCATGGTTACCTTTTGATTAAAACAAACTCAGTTCTACTTGTCTGCTTCCCGAGGGTAACTATGCAAGCAAGCCAAAATAAGGGATTCTGAGTGCATTAAATCTCCAGGTGTTGAGTCTGTGAACCTACAACCACTGTATGCACCCAACTGCTACCAGACCCTGCTAAGGGGCAGTCCAGATGGCTGAACCCAGCAGACCAGCACACTTCAGATGACCCTGGCACTCCAAATGGACAGAGCCTGATTTGCAGATGAAGGGTGGGAGCAGATCACCAGTCTCCTCTCCATTCAAACCTTGACCAAAAGCAATCTCACTTTCCATTCTCACAGTAAAAGCAAATTGTTTTCGTTTCCTCTGAATGGGTCCACGTTCACTTTCCTTGCAGGAAGTGCACTGAGGTCTCTTTGTGGTGAAAAAAAAAATTAAAGAAAAGGTTTTCTATAAAAAGTAGTGTCTTCGCCTACCTAGGCACGTGGCTAACAAATATAAAGATCACCATCTAGTGGCTTACAGGGAAGATACCATCTGTCATATATCTGCAAGCTTGATGACCAGTAAAGTGGTTGTTACAACATATTACAAATGATTCTTGCATCCAGCTCTTAAGCAAGTTAGGCACCTACACAACCACAGCCAGAGAAAAGTTTCTGACTCACAGAAAGCTGAGGTTCATCCCTCCCTGCAAGCAAACACTGACCTCTTCTTCATCCCCCTTTTCTCCACCTCACCTACGCAGGATTCGGGCATGCAGTAAGGGATCTGTGGCTTATTTTAAGGCCCAGAAATGTAGTGCCTATTGTAAACCAGGCAAATTCCTATGGTAGTTCATATAAGGAGACAGATACAACCAGAGGTTGATGCATCCCATCATTTTGCCTGTTGGAGGAAGACAGGTAGTATGAACTCTATTTATGAGATCCCACAGCCTGGAAAACCAATTACCCAGCAAGCATGAAAGCCTCTGGAAAGATTGGCCTGTGAGCAGCCTCTGGGATAGCCTATGTCAACCCTTTTCCATTTGCCTCACTGGAAATCATTCAGGTTGAAATATTCCTGAAATAGTCCTCAACGGAAAGACAGGTCTGCAATTTCTGACAGAACCTTTGTTTGCCAAAATATTTCTGATGAGCTCTACATCTTGTTCTCCGAGAAAAGATGGGAAGAGACATCAACATAGGTACCTCTGGAAAGTTCTACTCATCCCAAGGAAGATATTCCACTAACACGGCTGTGATGCTCCTAGAGCACAATCGAGCCCAAGCACTTCTTCAAATCTTTGTGCTGGGCCACACAGGCCATTCCTGAAATACCACATGCAGCCACATACTTCAGAGACACATAAAGAGACGAAGTACTCCCAGAGTATGGCACTGAATGCCACCAGGCAAGGCTAGATTTGAAGCAAACAGAAGACACAGTTTGACTCCAGACTGCATTCTCCAGGTACTTCACAAAAGCAGCCCTCCACGTTTTTACCAAACCAATATAATGGCTTAGTACCAGAACCAAATCATGTATCTGAAGTGTCATTTTGGCAGATCTTCATGCCACATTCCCAATTTTCCAGGCTGTCAAAACACACTCTGCTTTGTTCTGGGTAGAAGAGGAATTCCCTACACAATTTCAAGCCCAAAATACAGACTCATCCATACCTCTGTACACAAACTCAGTTATGTGTGATGTTTCTAATGGCCTCCTTTAAAACTTACATGCGGATATCAATCTCTTCCCCCACGTAAGAAGCGATAAGGTTAGAGGAAACATCCTTGGGTTGCACCAGAGGAGGTTTAAATTGAACAGTGGGAAAAAGTTCTTCATCAAAAGGCTCATCAAGGACAGGCTGCCCAGGGAAGGGGTGGAGTCACCATTCCTAGAGGTATTTGAGTCATGCAGATGTAGCACTTAGGTTTAGTGGTGGACTTAGCAGTATTAGGTCAATGGTTGGACTCAATGTCCTTATGGGTCTTTTCTAACCTAAGTGATTCTACTCTACGATTTCTTTGCATCACCCAAGATGAAAATCCAGCCATCTGTAGTTTTCTGGAGATAAAGAAACTGGAGTTTAAAAATCCATGTTCCTCTGTGAAGATACAAGATAAGGAGACCTTAGAACACTAAGACACAAGAGGAACCACTTACGGAAGTCACCAAATTTGTATGGCATTCAGCACATCTATCTCTAGGTGACAAAAATATGTATTTATGATAGTCTCCTACAAGCTCTGGAGAAATGAAGTCCAGCAGAAGGAAATTGGCTTGGATGCTTCATGTAAGTCAGGACAAACCAACCTCTGCGGGTGCTCATCCCCTTCTCCTCAGAGTCCAGAGAGTCCAGATGAGCAACTTCAAAGGTTGAGGCTAGAGCAGAACTCCATGCTTGGGACTTGAAAGGGATTCGGGATCTCTTTGTGGTCTTGGGATCCGAACAGCAACCAAAATGAACAAGACATCCATTCAGCACTCCAAGTGGTTACATTGTCCTCCGGGGGACCTTGCATCCGGCTCAAGAGATGGACAATTTTCCATAGTCTCAGCAATAGCTTTTGTGGGGCACACAGGCAGGACCCCTGCAGACCAGGAGTAAGATTCAACTCAGTGGGCCTAGAAACCACTGCATGCCTTTAGCTCAATTTGGCTGCTGAAGGGCAGCTCTAGTGGGGTGAGGCAAAGAAGTGCTATTTTCCCTCAGGAAAGCTAGCTTTATTTTCTAAAGGTTAATGAGAAATAGAAGAAAATTAGGCTAGCCAAAAGAATGAAAATAAATGTTTTTTTCTTCTTCTTTCCCCCTCATTTTTCAGAAAAAATGCATGGCTTTGGTTTTTCTGCAGGCAGTTGCTTCATATCAGTGTACCATGTGGTGACTCAGACATGTTGTTATTATAATCCAAGCCAAAGAGGAGATATATTTTATGAGATCCATGACTCCCCCTTGTCTTTCCATACTCTATGCTTTCTTGAGAGAAGACAAAAGCACAGTCCAAACTTTCATATTCATATTGTCTCTTGGCAGGTCATAATCTACCAAGCTTCCAGCGAGCAAAGCTAAGAGAAACTCAGGTCTGCAGTAAGCTCCCCTGTAGCATCAAGGGCAGAATTTGGTTCTAAGTGCCATAAAGCAGCATGGGGGAGGGCAGATAGACCAGTAAAGATTTAGAGCTTCTAACACAAACCAAAAGGTAACTATGAGGAAAGGGGCTTTGGTGAGAGCAGAGCTAATGCATATAGCCTCACCCCTGGGGCTCAGTTACCTTTGCTCAGCTGACAAGCAATAAAGCATTCAGATGCAGTAACTCTAAAGCACTCAAAATGCATGTCCAGAAGAGCCAAGACCACCCGTAAATCAGACTGCTTCTCCTGTATTTCCCCCTCCCTAGCAAAACTTGAACTCTCGTAGTTGCACGCCCAGATAAGAACACCAAAAAACAGTAATATATCCTGAGAACACTCCATGAAGGGCTGCAAAAGCTCTCAGCAATTTGAGTGCAATAGCTAATAACTTGTCCAAGATCCAACCCTCTTGTGTAAATTGACAGTGACTACTGTGCAAAACTCATCTAAGGCAGGGGGAAAATCTGGCCTCCAGCTGACAGGTTTTTTTCCTAGACACAGGTCTGCCTTTTGAACTCCAAAACCTTTGCCCATTGAGAAGCCACCAGGCCTCAGGGTAACATGAACTAAAAATAAATGAAAGACTCAAGGTGCATCTCGTGGAGCCAGTGGTTTTAGGGAGAGGTTACAGGGGAAACATTTTGACTACTCTTAAGTGCTGCACAAAGCCAAAAGGGTTAAACTCCCACCCTTCCCATACAGGTGGAACACTAGAGCTTTTAAAGTTTAAAACAATCATTGGATCAGAGGAGACATCAGATGGCTCCAAGTAACAAAGAAATATTCTTTTGAGTCAAGTTATGAGAAGTGTTCCCTAAGGGAATGCCACACGAATTGTCTGATCTAGTAGATGTTTGTGGCACTCACCACACGTTTTATGTTCCTTCCCAGAGATGATGTTTCTCTGGCACTGAGAACATTGTCATTCACAGACTACTCTGACAGACCAGATGTATGTAAATGAAAAGAAAGTTCCATAAAAATCTACCTCTCAGACTTAGATGCCTGAGTTCTTTGAGGGGAGAGAGGAGAATGAATTCCCATTGCATTTCAGGAGGGTTGGGCATCCCAGCACATAACAGCATGGGCCAAAGATTTTGGATAAAGAGCAAAGGAAAAGTTTTGAATTATTCCAGAACTCCTTCCACTACCTCACTTCCAGACAGATATGAAGTGACAACACCCTGAAACAAAGCAACACAGCCGAGGAGAACATTATCAGATTATTCAGAACAATTCCCATTGTTAGTGACCCAGAATTCGTCACTTAGAACAACCTAGAATTGGGATCTCGGCAAGCACTCAAAGCCACTTAACCCTTTCAGTGGTGTCCCCCACACCACCACCACAGAATGACTTTTTTAAGCAGGAACATAAAAGAAAAACCTCTCTTATCGTATCCGTAGGGAAACTAAAAGGAGGGAGTACATGACTTTTACTAGACATAGCACATTTTCCAAGCAACATCACTATAATCCAAGAGTGAGGAAAAGCCAGTGATTACAGGCCTGCCAAATTATTTGGCATTGAACAGGATACCATATCGTGACAACGAGTGATAGTGTAAGGCTCAAAGACACAGAAAGAAATACTCTACGTTTCACGTAACTGGCAGGAACACATTCCACATTTCAGTGTTTTGGCAGGAGAAGACAGGTTTGTTCTGGGACCATGGATTCAAACTCCTCATTGATTTAAAGATACAAAGAATTGCTAATGAAACCTTAACATGAGGTGGACAGTTAGCAAATCTATCAATAATGTTATTTTTTTGCCATCTTTTTGCATAAGCACACACCCATGCATTTTCTTCCAGTTAAGCTTTCAGTGTAATTTTCAGTTAGAATTCAATCAAAGGGGAAAAGGAACACTGAGGGACTTTATTTTTTTATTTTTAAAAGGCCAAACATCAGTGTGACAGTCTGTGAAGCACTGAGGAGAAGGCCAGCAAAATCGCAAGCAATGTTATTCAAGGCCAAAGGAGAAGAGCACGGGAGAGAGCTGCAGCAAAAGCAGCCTGTAGTGACCCAGGAGAATGCTTGAAATAATCGACTTCTGGCAACAGCCTTCTCCCTGCACAAGACAGGGGTCAAAACTGTGCTTCTGTGCTGCTGACCTGTTGGGGAACAACAGCCTTTGAATTCCAGTCAGGACACCTGGACTCCAGCGCTATGGTACATGTTACAAACTAGACTGGCTGACACAAATAGGATACATTACCTCACCTCTTCCAAGGCGGGCAGCACAAAAATCTGTGTTCCTGGGAGACTTCAAGTCAGCAGATGTATTCATGACCTACTTCTAGGGCACACACAGTCACAGCTGTTAGCTGAATACACTCATAGAGTGGCATTTTCCCTGCTGCACCTATTCCGCTATTTGGTACTGGGAAATTTCGTTTGTACTTAAAGGCAGTTCCTGCCATTTTGGAGCCCACAGCACGTGCCTGAACAGCCTCCTCACTCCAAGTTAAACCAGAAATCCACAAGAGCTTTGGGTATGGAAGGCAAGTTTCACATCAGCCACTCTCCCCATCAGTGAGCGACTTGGATACAGTTGGATACTTGGCACGAGTTCCCTATTGACCCTCTAAATGGTTTCTAGCAGAAAAGAAGCTGGACCAGGAAACACCAAGCACTTGCAGCAAGATCTCTCCTGATGAGTCATTGTAGCTATGTAATAATGCTACAAGACAATGCAAGAGATGCAATACCATGAGCTGAGCCCAGGAAAACTTCAAAAAGATGGAGTCTCCCAAGAAATGCCTCTCTATTCTCATAATTCTTTACCATGTGTCAGCGAGAAGTTTGACTCTCACTCAAGTATGCAGAAAACACCTACTCAATAGATGCAGGTGGACAAGTCAGAGGAACAAGCACTTGACCCAAGCCATGGCAGCCACCAGCAATAGCTGCGAAAAGCAGACCAGTTCTCTGTGAAAGATGTGTCTGTCACACTCCCCTGCTGACAGCTCACGAGAAATTAAGATTTTCATGGAGAGCAGCCAGAGTCACTCTATGCAGGACTGACTCTGGGTCATGTATTTTATTAAAGCAGTTCCTTGAGGAACCAGAAAATGAAGCAGAGAAGAATAAAAACTTCTTAAGAAAGATTAGCGCAAGAAGTTAAAATGCAAACACAGCACAAATACACAGCAAACTTCTGCTCTGCCGTTGGCACATGCTGCACTCACATGAGTTAGATCTTTCTTCACCCAAAATAAGTTGATGTGTGAATAAACAATGACAACAGGGACCACAAGACCAAACAGTGACTGGCTAACAGCTTCCTCTCGTATTCTGCCATCTCACATCGTGCATCATGGTCACATTAAAGGCCTTCCTCAGTAAAACCCAGAGGATGCCACAACTGCCGCTTTCCAGAGATTCATGGGAGACAGCTCATCACCTGTTCCTCACAGGAGGCTTGTGTGGACTACTCTCCTAAACCTCCTCCCACAGGGAAAGCCCCACTGTGGTGAGGAGAATGGGAACAAAATGCTCTCTGTAAGGAGTGCCTTCATCTTCGTATAATCTGTTGAGAGACCGCTTGACTTCAAAGAGCCCCGGCGTGTCTGGGGCACCTGCAGCCATTTCAGATCTGGGGTACCGAGTCACACAGCAAACATGGATAAAAAGGGCATCAAGAAAAACATTTCTGTGCGGAGAGAGTAGAGCTGAGGGCCCCATTTATTAATAAAATGGCTGCTAGCCAGGGAGACTTCTGAGTCTTGAGCATTGCCTCGCTGCCTGCGGCTGGGGAATGATTGCAGCAGGCAATGCTCAGCTGGGACCCCCCAACAGATTTTATTTATGCATGTCTGCTTTCATCTCCCCCTTGTACACAATAGCCTAAACATTGTCTTCATCCTGAACCATACAACTTGCATATTTGCAAACATCTCTTCATCTTAAGACCACAGACAGACAGATTGGTCTTGGGTCATTAAATTCAGCCTTTTGTATGAAGTCTATTGTATGAACCAACTACCATATAATCCTCCCTGATTTTTATTTTCTTCAAAGAACAAATGAAAAACTGGTTTTGGTGTCAACAAACAATCCCAGAATCTGATTTCTTGACTGTTTAGGAAACTCATGCATATCCTTTTGTCTTGGGCAAATATTCTTCATAGCTAACCAGCACATGCTTTTTCCTTTTCTGTTAATTTAAACACAGAAACCCTTCCTTGGCTGGACCTTTGCCCTTTCCTGATGCACAGATTCCCAATAGCTGCAGCACCCTGTACTTAGAGAACTCCTCCACATCCAAGTGGCTGATCCCCTTAACCCAGCTGAGCACATTAACCTCTCTGAGAAGTTCATCATTTTGAAATCAATAAACTGGGCAGCAAGGAGAGTTTTATTTACTCTTCCATTTCATTTAAAAATTAATCAACTCATGGTCACTAGCCATTCTATAGCTTTCTAGTTTCTGCACAAAAAAGAAGAAAACCTGACTGAAGGAGGAAGAACAATCTGAAGAAATAATTAATCAGCCATTACTGCTAACAGTTTCTTGTAGTTTTTCAATCTATACCTGAGAAATCAAAGCCTCCACAACCTCAGTGCTAGAAACTGATAGCCAAAATTATTTTGACTAACACGTCTCGTTTTCATCCATGCTATCCCTACCAGCTTCTTCACAGAAATACAGCAATATTTCTACATAAACAGACAAGGTTATATTCCATCTCTTCCTTTCCTGAGCAACTGATTGCATTCAGCATTATTTATGTTTTACCATCCTTTCTTTTACCCCAAGATGCTCACTTTTGCAACTGGTATGATTAACTCAAGCTCCTACATTTTTTTACCAGACTCATAACGTTTGACATAGGTATATTTCAGCTGTCTCTAGCTGATCCAACTTCATATCCCAAACAGACCAGGCACCATGTATCACCCATGCAAATAAGCATCAGTCCTTTCTTTCTCTCCTCTACCTCCTGACACATATTCATTACCACATGCTTATTTACCTGATCTTTTTCCTGAAACTATAGATATTCTGTTCTGTCTTCAGCCTGCCAAAGACCCTCAGTAGGATAATATCCATCCACAGTGGCTTCCTAAAGTTACACCCCTGTGCTTCACCAGCTTTTCAGTTGTCTCAAGAACCATTACCTTCCTCTCTTGAAAAGAAAGGTACAGACACACCATCCTCTTCCCCAGCTACTATTCCCATAGCCACAAACCCTCAGTGATCCCTTGTCAGTTGGTGATGAAAGACATTTGCCTGGGTCAGCTTCACCACTTAAATAAGCTCATCTCAGGAGCAAAGGCAGTCACTAGTAAGGCTGCTGTCCCTCTCTAAAGGCTTGGCAGACAGACCTGTGACAGTCTTGTCTAACCCTCTGACCTAGGATGGTCTCCTTGTTCCCAAGAGCAAGCACCATAGATCCCCCTTTTCAAACATTACACTGCTTCCTAACATGGTCCTGGGCTTCCAAGGGCTGGAGATCTTTCTACCTCCTACTGCCACAGAAAGGGCAAGCAAAGCTGAGGTTTTCTGGGATGATATATGAGAACTTTCAGTCCTTTCTCTGTTTCATGAGGTGCTCCACAGGCCCTTTGGATGACAGGGAGTGAAGGGCTCAGAGAGGTGGAAGTACCCTCTGTGATAGGGACACCTCTTCCCGGGGCAAACAGGCACAAGTCTGGTGCACACCGTGCCTCCACATGGCCTTCAGAGCTGTGAATGAATGAGGACAAGTGACACCAGCTCTGCTGTCTGTGGACCAGAGAACACCATCATCCAGCACAATCACCAGCTCAGACCCACTCCACCACCCAGCAGTTCAGAGTTAGGCTGACTTTGTTGTTTACAGGGAGGAAGGAAAATTACTGTTTCCAGCTCCATGGTGTTCTTGACTCATATTCAGCACTCAGTGCTACCATCACAGCCAGTACTTATTTTGTAGCATCTCCAGGCAGGAAAGGAGAAGGTGATACCCTGGCTCCAGATTCCTGGCATGTCTCACCACTGTCAACTGCTCTTCTCAAGATTTGGTTGAGAGTGGGTGGGCACTTAGCCCCAGTGAAGAGGTAACCACTGTGTTTATTGCTGAATGAAAACCCAGAAGAAAGCTCCGGGAAGGAACCAGAGGGGGAAAACCAGATTAAGAAAAACTCTGCAGTACAAAGGTTTATGTGTTGGTTCATTCTATGGAAATATTTCATTTTCGTTAATTCCAGAATCTTGCATTTCTGAATGCTGCAAAAGAATGAAGAGGTACATGAGAAGCAGGGGGAAAAAATGAAGAAGAGGCAGCACAGGTGAAGTACTGAATGACTGGAACAGGTGAAAGAAAGAACCAGAAATGCTGAAAACATCTCAAAAAAGACCAAGCTCTCAATGCATCACAAAAAAACAGATTATTTTTAGGATTTTTTAAAGGATAGCAGATCAGAATGAATGCAGGAGCTAACTAAAGCAGGCAGGTTTTAGAAGGAAGTTCATTGCACTCTTGCCATCGATTAGGTACACACAAAAAGTCAGATTTTCCACTGATTTTTCTCAACTGACTCTAATGAAATTACTAATTTGCACTGCACCAAGATTATACCTGATCCTATATCTACCTACTCTTCCTTATGGCAGAGGAGTTATAGCAAAGCTCTGCTCAAGTCAGTGGATATGTGCAGCTTGCTTTTACACAGTTGTCAAGCCCAAGGCTTTCCCCCTGTATCTGGAAATCTTAAAAAATGTGCCACTGTTGATGGTGAAGGGGTAATGTGAGGAAATTTCCCCTTTTCTGGTATATGGCTGAGCTTTGCCTGTTTTCTTCTCTACATCTGGGTAATTGCATTTCAAGCGAAGGCTTTCTAGCCAGCAAAAAGAGGCCCTGCAAAATGAGTTAAAGGAAACCACAAGTTTGGCATCAGAGCCAGCATCCTTCTCTGAATCCTCACACCGAGCCTGGCTGTCTGAAAAGCTCTGCTTGAAAAGGAGCACAAGATTTTTTTGCATGTGTGTGACAACAGCTGCAAATATTTCCCTTTGGTACATCATGTGCACACAAATCCATCTCCACTGACCCCCAGACATGTGAAAATATAAGCCATGATAACAGATTCAACAAACACCTAGGTGCTGAAGGAAGCGTACAAGTCCAGAGTAGCTCCTTGTGAAGACATGCACCCATTTTACACACAGAGCTTTCACCTCAGACACAACTGGCCATCCAAAGAGCGAGCACAGATGCAGCATCAGCGGACAGCAGGCTGGATCCACTCCCTGTACCTCTGTTGCAGCATAACTCATGCTGCCCAGGTGGAGCTTTCATCCTTCTGACTGTCAGAGGGGTTCACAAATGAGGCAGCTACTGCTGCCATAGGAAAGGATTTCAGCTTCCAGCTCTAACAATAGAGTCTTGTCCTTTCAGATCCATAGGCTCCAGGTTCAGTTCCCACAGACGATCCACCCAGAGTGGTTGTCAGAGCAACCCTGGCCTTAGAGGTAAAGACTTACTGGAAATGACTTTGTAATAATTTGAGCTCACTCAGGAGAGCAGTCCAAAGTTGTGCATACACAACCCTCTCCAGAGTGGAGTAAAATGATCTGAAATCCCACCTGGCCACCTATCTGCACAAGCCTTTACACAGAGCAGACACACAACCAAATGGCTTGTGATGAAGCAGGAAATCTTTCCTTGGCACCTTCTCCATCCTTGCTGCCTGCTTCCTTTGCCTCTGAGGGAACGGCGTGGTGGTGGGACCTGCCAGCCCAGAAGCAATCAATGTTTTGTGCTCATCCACGCACGTGATGCTCTTCTACCAACATCCAACCTGCCCAAGTAAGGATGAAGCTGGGTGATCCCTAGGACAAGCTGACCACTCAACTACCATAAACATAATGGAAAGAACCTCATGAGACAAACTGAGCCAACTCAGGGAACAAATATCGACAAAACCGAAAAGACTGGGGTTAAAAATCACTTGTAAACCACGCTAGTGCTAAGCATGCTGTGTATTTACAGTGTATTTTAATAATGTAATAACTGATCAGTCCAGTTTAACATACACCACATGTTAAGATAGATGCAGCAGATATAAACCCAGTCTGATTTCATACAGTAAAAATGCATACATGCAAACAGAAATATGTTAAATGCATTTCATACAAAGCATTTATTCTTATTATTTTAAATACGTATCTCCATTGTTTTACCCAGTTTGGAGCCCACTTGAATATTCTAGGATTGTCCCAAATCCCATTAGGGTCAAGAGCTCACTGACTTCAGTGGGTGTTGGGCCAGATCCTACGAGATCAAAATTCCTTTAAGGACTAGTGTTTCAGTGTGCTGGGTTTGCATTCCGTACAGAATACACCAGACTTCCACCATCCTTACAGCGTAGCTACAACATAATGTTACTGCTGAACTGCCACAAGCATAGACTGAGAAATTTAGCAGTGTGAATGATGAACAAGTCCAAAATACAGTGTATCTGTTGTCCTCCTCTGCCAAGGCTCCTGTGAAGCATCACCAGTGAACGTTCAGTGAGTGTGTTTTGGCCCCTTCTTCCCCACTCGAGCCATTAATCATTCATCTTAATTATCTCGGTGTTATTTTGTGTTCCTCCCCCACCCACAGCACCCGTGTGTTTGTGGTATCCATCTGTTGTTCTTAACCACACACTTGGAGCGCAGGATCTCTGAGGAAAAGGCCTTTCACTTGTGACCTGTGCACAGCACCTCATGCACTTTAGCCTCGGCCACCAGCTGAGACCTCCTGTTACGCCTGGCCACGAACCAGGCTGAGCCATGATAATTGTGAGGCACGCTGCATGTGCCCAGACACACACACAGACATACTCCTGCACGTCTACAAGTCCACTGGAGGCAGGCGCACGGGTGCCCCGATATCAGGGCAAGGAGGAAAGAAAGAAAGGGGCAAGATGAAAAGCTTGGAGTGTGAAATTTTAGCTGGGACTATCTCCTGCCTGCTCACCCCCTCTAGCTGCAGCCCACAGCCTCGCAGCACCACACAGCGCAGGAGCCTCTTGCCACACTTGAGCTACAACACAGGTGCCCAGGGCATGGAAATACCTTTCTTGAATTCAACCACTGCACTGTGCACAAGGCAGGGGAACACCTGAGGTGCCCTGGGGTCTGCTGCCAAACACATCGACACTTGCACAGCCTTCCACAGGAGCAGGGTTAAGGGAATGTGTGCTTTTGCAAAGCTCACCGTGTGCACTCGTGCATGGAAGGAAACAGCAATATCAGTGAGATTGAATACATCTTCCCTGGCTTTAGAGCTACTTCTCATTTCATAACTTCCTTTTTCTGTTGTTGTTGGATATAGCAAAAAACAGCTTAAAATGTTACTGAAATGTATTTTCATGGAATTTGTACCCGAAATGGAACATTTATCCAAACCTGGTCTAGAATGAATGATTAGACAAAAATTTCCAGAATTAGTTGTCCTCCACTGATACAATTTTCTTTTACACTTTGCTGGCCAAGATGCACTTCTCCTGATTTCCCATATTCACTGATACATAAGTACCAAAGCAGGCAAAGACAAAGTGATCTTTTTCCTTATTTGTACTGCAGATCGAACTAAAGCTCACCCATATGTCCTCTGCCAGGTCCCAAGTCTTAAGCCTGGTTTTGTATTTCAAGCAAAGATGAGCAAAGTCTAGGAGACACAGAGCATCAACAAAGTTTAAGTCCTTTTGCAAACCTGAGTGCACTGAAGAGAAGACATTCCCACAGCTAGGGCTAGGTGTGCCAGCTCCCTCCCAAATCCTGTGCTCTAACACCAGCCTTATCTGGAATGTGCAGGCTCAGAGCCGTGGGAGAAGGCTGTGTGTGATTCTGCAATTCAGCAAGCGCTTGCAGCTCAGTCTGATGGGTCTTCTCCCAGAAAAGGATCTTGAGACATTCTCCATCGCTTGTGGCACCATCTCCCATGACAAAAAAGATGACTGGAGGGTCGGTTGGAAGGGACAAGAAATTGGTTGTTTCACTAATTGACTCCCTGCGTGTTTTGGGAACAAACAGAGGACTTTATTTGGAAGAGCTGTCATTCTCCTGCCAACACTGAAGATGGACCCAGCGACTTAGTGGGGGGAAAAAAGGTCAGGACAAGGCCTATACAATGGGTATGTCTGGTACACTGCTAATGACTATCATCTGGGTGCAACAACGGTGGGATGAGAAACCATTTCTTGGTGTACACAGAGCAAAGAAAGCCCCTTAAGCAAACATACCAGTAGAACAATTAGATGGTTAATCACAACGTTGGCCACGAGAGGTTTTCTCCATTTTTTCACTTCAAAGGAGCAGTGATTAATAAACACTGTTAATCTTCTGGAGAGATGAGTCAGCCCCCTGCCCACGCTGGGGTTATCCTCACAGTGCTGCTGCTGCTGTTCAGAGCATGAGTGTTCCTTGGGGAGAAGAAATGCTTCATTTAGCTTGCAGGGCTCCACACCAGATCACACAGCACTGCTCTCCGTGACCTTCCTTCTAGCATTCCTGGGAAGGCATCATGCATGTGGATGAGGAGGGACTTCTGACTCCTCCTACACACAGAGTATTTTCAAATTCCAGGTGAAGATAACAGAGGAAATGCCACTGGATGGATTGGAGGTGCTATGGTAAAGTTCAGAGATTTTGGAATCTCTGTTCAGCTTTATTGTAGGACAGGAGTAGGTTAAAAGACATCAGCATTCAAGAGTGAGTCCATGGGATGAATCAACCACCTCCTGCTTTTTATCCAGGCCACTTAAAGAGGTATGGGTGCTGGGTGACAGAGCAGATCATGAAATGGAGACAGTCCCACCTTTGTTTGTTACTAGCCCTGAAGAAATGCACCCAGACCCAGGAGGAGGTGAGCTCAGCAGCTGTGCATGAAGGGCACTTTGCACAAGTCCTGCCTAGCACTGGGGAGGGAAAGGTCTGATCACAGACGTGCTGTGATCACAAAAGACAGACAGGTCCCGCTCTTCTTTCCACCACGAGGAACACATGCTGGTCCATGGTCAGTATTAATCTCTGCCTTTCTTTCAAGGAAAGGGGGATACACCTGTGGGGAGGATGACACCAGAAGCTCAGGCAGCAGCAGACAAACACACAGTGTTGTTGTTGCCTGTCTCAGGACACACACTGAAGAGCTGAGTAGAAAAGAAAAGGGAAACCTGAGAGGACCAACAAGTCTGTGTGCGTGTCTCTGAATTTAACAACAGGCAGACATCATACAAGGTGAACTGTTTTTTCCCCTCATACAGCCTTTGCTTCATGCTCTCACACAAGCAGTAGTTACAGAATCTCCTGCTTTGGTGAGCTACATCACTGGTGTGCACCTATGCAGCTCCTTTGTAAAGCTACTTCTACACACACCATCCACTGTGCCAAAGGCACTGCCACCCAAGTGACACATCCTTCTCAGTCCTGTTCCCTCACTCTCTGTCTCTGGTGGTCCCACCTGGTCTAACCTGTTCTACAGGCTGCTGCCAACAAAGCAGGTCTTCCTCCAGTCTGTCCCACCTGTCAGGACCAGTGGAGAAGCACCAATTCACGCCAGCTGCAATGCTCACCTGATGTTCTAACGCACTCTGTCCGTCTTGCTACCACAGTAACTGCGAGATAGTCGTGAGATCTGCCACAAATCCCCTCCCTGCCTCTGCTGTGAGGGCCCTCAGCTCCTTGGGGCATCACTGCCTGCAGTGCACTTGCTGAGCAGTGCACTCCAGAGGACACTGCACTGCAATGACACTTGTTCCCTTCAGCTGCTCTCATTCTCTTCCCAGGGCTTTTCTTTCTCTGCTGGATCTTTGGGAGGGAAGGAGCAGCCACAGAAGAGCTGGCTCTGCTCAGCAGGGCCTCTGCTCATTTCCTGAGCACTTTTTGACGCGTTCTGTTTGTGACCAAGCTCGGGCTGGGATCCCAGCTGATATTTTAACTTCAGCCTCAATAGATTTCAAACTTCAGCCACTGTAAATAATTCCCTGACACACACTCCGCCTGCATTTTGGCACTTCTGCTTGTGTACAGTATTTTTTAATTTCTTCTTTTTTTAAAGTTTCTTAGCGTTCTCTGTGTCAGCTGTCAAGAAGAAGATGGCATCTTGGTGAAACTGCCTGATCCTTGGTGAAGTCTGGAGACACCAGATTGGTTTGACAATTCCACGCATAATAACAATCACATTCTCTACTTAACGAGAGACAGATAAAGTGGTGTGCCATGTTCTTGGAGATGTTTACAGGACAGAGAATACTGGAACAACCACATGGCTTCAAACCAGGGAGCGATCAACATGAGGAACCTGGTTTCAGCAGTCATCAAGGCCAGAAACTAAGCAGTCTATAAACAAAAAGGGATGTAAAAATCCTCTGTTGTGGGAGTCAATAAGAAATTTTACCCTCTGAGGCCTCTTATTTCTAAGTCTTCTCAGAGCTGACTTATGCTTTAAGACATCAGAATTCCTCACTGAGCCTTGCAAAGCACTTAATAAGCATTTATTTAGCTTATGCTTATTTTTACATATGCAGCCAGCTCCAATGGGATCATTAGTGTGTTAAAAGTTTATCAATTCATTGCTAAGAAATCACCCAGTCTGGATTTTGCTTTAAAAAAGTGAGAGAGATCTTGCACTTTTCTCTTTGTTTCTGTGCTTTTGTCATGCCTATCAGACAAGAAGGAATCCTCTCATACAAAGTACAGATGGACACAGATCACCTGGTCTTAGCCTTTAGGTTCCCCCACACTGCAGGCGACAACACTGGGGAACACAGCACTGAAGAGGTTAACAGACATTAGCCTCCCCTTCACAACCACCTTTCCTAGCCATCACAAGGAGGATTAGATTCTCTGGAAACAAGCAAAAAGCAATCAGAAGTGCTGCACATGCCTTTCGTTGGGTATCATCCATCCCGCTGCCTTAACCTTTCATCAGGGATCCTTCCACAGCATATAAGAGTTGTGCAGACATCTGAGGCCTCCTTCCAGGCTCCCCCTTCTCCCAGGGCTTGATCTGAGGGCAAAGAGTGGAAATTCAAAACAAACAGTAAACAAAACCAAGCTCTCCTAAGTGTAAGCCACACATTTGTTTGGAAGCTTCTTGGCTAATTTTACTCGCTGTTTCCTGCTCACTCTGGAATTTCTTTTTCCTTCTTTTTTTTTTTCTTTTTTCCTTTCCCTGACTTGGTTACAAGAAAAACAAAGGGGGGGTGGGGGAACCCAGAAAAACATCAAAGAAAAAAAAATACTCCCTCAAGAATCTCTTGTCGTGTGTCATGGACCTGCCCAGCTCCATAACTGTAGAGTTAAGGGACACATCAGGGTAGTATTTTCTCCTCCTGCTTGTCCATCAGGTGTCTGATGGCAAACCCCTTCAAACATTGCTGCTTCCTCCAGATTGAGGAGGTAGATCTGTTTATGGATGGCCCAAGCCAAAGTCCCAAACATCTGGAGGACTTGGCTCCAAGCCAAGGTCTGATCTGAGCTATTCTAGAAATTCCAGTTTTGTCTGACACAGAAGTTATTGGCCATCTGCAGAATGGAAATATGAGTGCAAACCTGTCATCACAAGATGGGGGGAAATTGGAGTGAATTGTAGGCAGGCTACTTTAAGCTGTTCAGGGTGCTTCCCAACTGGCAGAAAACTAGCTTGGCTGCAAGAATCAGTAAAACTATGTTGGGTTCACACCACCCAAGATTCTAGCCTTCTTCAGAAAAATTCATGGCATGTCAGGGTCTAATGGACAGCTGAGAGAAAATTTGCCATTTATTAAAATTCAACAGCTTTATGCTTTCATGTTAGAGCATGAGGACATTCCTGGTACCATGAGGGAGCTCCGAGAAGGCCTCCAACAAGCTCAAATTCCTGACACCCATACCAGGCACATCAGTGTGGCTCCAGCAGACAGCAAATAGATTCTCTTCCCCAGAGACTTTGAAAAACCCAATTTACAGGACATTTCTTTGAAATCATAAAGAAGCAAAGAAATACGGAACCTCTGCTCTTGTATCAGCAGCATGACTTGAGGGTCTATCAAACAGCCCATGATATTGAACCATTTCCTTCAGGGGGCTGTAGATAAGAAAGGAAGGCTTTTGAGGCAGGTATTTTTAAACCAGGACAGTGCCAATCACATTGTGTTACTTCCAGTTTCAATCAAGGGTCAAAGCATTTTGGTGTCACCTTTTTCATATCTCCTGAAGCTTGTACTGTCCCAGGTGAGGCTGTCACAAGCTTCGTGTCTCCTAAGCCACATTTTTCCATGATGGCAAGGATTATATGAATGAGGATTCTCTGACACTAAAGAAAATCTTCAAGGTCTGACTTCCTTAAAATAAATAAACAATAAACAACAAAGCAACTAACTATACAAGGTGACTCTCCATGCATGTTATAGCTGTTTGCACAGTTAAGACATCACTGATGTACTGAGTCAGGAAGAAAGATGCCTGGCATTGAGCTGTCATTGAAGTGACAGCACAGACAGAGCCAGCAGTGTTGAAAATTAAGAGGAATAGAGTGTGCAGTGATTTTTTCCTGGGGGTGAAGGGCAAGCCAACAACATATCAATGCCACTCTCACAGGCCTTCCAGGATGTCCTTTACTACATATTCCTGTGTCAATGGCTTCTTTCAAAGTTTGGTCACCAACAAAGAGGTGCGACTTTTTGGTCTACCTTGGCATTATATTGCTCATGGGTTCTGGAGGAAAGTCCTGACTGAGATCCTTAAAGTACCTAAGCCTTGCAGAAGTTATCATAAACTGTTTTTCATTATCCCTGATTCATCAGCAGGGAAACTGAGGCAGCCGGAGGTAAAATACAACACAGTGGCGGTAGATGAGAAGAGAATGTCTTGCTCCAGACTTCCAGCCATTTGGCTTTGCCTACCAGACAATGCTGGATCCCGGGTAAATAATGGAGCTGTCACACCCAAATGTTATTTTTAAACTGCGGGTATTGGGCTTGGCACAAACTCCAGCGAAGCACAGCGTGACCAAGGGAGTCCTGAGGAACAAGTGCCCTGCACAGACGGAGCTGCTTTGGGGAAACCTTCTTGTTCCGCTGCACTTATGCAATCAGCTGAATGGGAGCCCAGGCCCCAACCTGCCAGCAGCACAAGAGCACAGAGGGAGCCTGGGCGAGGAGGACATGGCAGGACGGAGCAGTTGGCTCCACCAGCCGTGGGCCACCTCCTCCACCCCGGTGCCCTGGCCCAGGCCGCGCCAGTCAAATCCATAGGGGGGCAGCAAACCCTTTGCAGTCATGGGACTACATTCCCAAAATGATCCTCTCCCACACTCGGTCCCTGTGCAGCTGGGCAGCCACACACGCATGGCACCCTTTGGAAGGTCAGCATGGACTCTGCAAGCTCAGGGGAAGGAAGATGGGGCTGCAAAGTCTCTTTGAGCTGGACACGGATGTCCAGTTCAGCTCAGCAGCCCAGCTAGGGGGGCACAATGTGTGCCTGAGCCCATCAGTAGGGCTGGCAGGGCTCTAGAAAAGCAGACAACACACAGCTAATTTTAGGTTTTGAAATGAAAACTCACACTTCCATCCAAGACTGCCAGAACCCTTTTGTGGGTCAATGGATGCAGGCTCACTTTAGAGATTTGGGGCATGCAGGGTCCAATATGCTTGAGGCTTTTATAATCGCTCTGGTACGTAACAGCACAAGCACAGCCACACTGGCTCAGCACAGGGCTACATATCCAGCTTCCATGGTGGTCAACAACAGAAATGGAGGAAAGAGCATAAGAAAAAAGCACACAAGGACTTACTCCACCCCCAGGATGCTCCCCTGCCTCCAGAGGTACACAGCTTCAGTCAATTTTATGGTACCCCATGTCCTCATGCTCCCCTGTCACAGCTGAAGCTTTGGCACAAAGCAAACCTGAGTTTAACAAAGGGGCCAGAACTTATATTTAGTCTACTCATGTAGACAGAGCTCAGATGCCGAAGTAGGTGAAATTGTACCCCAATGAACATGAACCCCTTGTCAATTATAACTAATTAGCCCTTTAGTGACCCTGAATCTCAGAGCACCAACTTTGCTTTGAAATCCTCACTAACTGTGCCGCACCTCCCCCCCCTTCCCCCTCAGATTTCTGGTCAAGCATCTCTAGAAACTTACATTCATGCTATATTCAGTCACCCAAAGAAACAGAGAGACCAATTTGCTCTCTGGACAGGTGAGGGAGAACAGACTAGAAAGGCACACAGGTGACTTACCCAATATCCCACAGGCAGCCAGAGGTGAAGCTGGGATTAGCTCAAGCATTTTCCACTTCTCCCCTCCCAAGCTCCAGCCCTTTCCTTCTTGATTTTGCATTCTCCACCCAGCTGTCTTTACTGAACAGTGCCTTTTCAGCAGCTGTCAGGTTTGGATGAGTGTCTCCACTCCATCAAATGGGCTGTCCCCCTCTGTGCTGTTAACTCCCACTGGAGTGAAGGAGGCAAAACGAGACAGATAGCTCCATGGCAGCTGGATGGGAGTTCACCTACATCACCTAAATTTGTCTTCTGTCCTTACAGAAGACAATTTTCTCCTCCTTTTCCCCCCTCCACTAACAGCTTTCCTAGAGACCCTTTTGTCTTCAGCTCCCTGCAGAAAAAAAATTCCTTGTTTTCCCTCTATTCTTCTAAAAAAAGAGCTAGAACTTCCAGGTCCTAATCCCTCCAAGAAGCTTCAGACACAGTGTTAACCCTAGAGAATGGTGGACAGGTGACAAACAGGTCAGCCCTTGTTCCTACTTTCCTCCTTAGAGGGAAAAAATAAAAACTTTAAAAATCAGTTCTACCCATCCCTTTAAACTTCTCCATCATTAACACAGACATTTCTTCTCCTTCCTCAGCCCCTGAGCACCCTCTCTGCTTGCCTCCACTAATAACATCCCAGACTAAACAACTCTATCCCCCTTTCAGTGGTTCACCTGCCTGCTCTGGCTACTGCCTGCCTGAGCCCAGGAAAGAGGCACCAGTTGCCAAGCTGTACAGAGCTCCCAGAGGAGAGAGAAAAAAAAATCCTGGGAAGAGAAAAGAAAGGCAAAGGGAGAGGATTTGGCAGCAGGTTAAGAAATGGACCTGCAGGTGCAGGGAGATGCAGCCCTAACAGAAGAGGGCCTTATAAAAAGACCTCAACTGTGCTGGCTCTTGCCTGCCATCCCCAGATTTATCTCAACAGCTCTGCAGCAGTAACCTATCTGGCCATCTCTCTTTCTCCCTTTACCTCACAACAGCACAGCATCCTTCCCCCAGGATCCCAAACAGTGAGGTGTAAAAAGCCTTCTGTCAGGCCCAGCTGTCAAACGCCCAGGACAAATGTAGAAACAGAAGGGAGACTGCCTGATCCCAACACAAACCTCTGTGATCAGTGCTGAAGTGTGTCAGACTAAATGACTTTGTGATCACCTCTGGCCACAAGGATCCAAGCACCGAGGGAGGTGATGGGAATCCATACAGGAAGCTCACAAAACATTTGCCAAAGATATCCGACTTGCAATTCTCCAAAACTTCACAAGCAGAAAACTGCCCTGAGAAATATTAAGACAACAAACCTCGAGCTCTGAGGTTTAAATAGCAAAGGTAGGGCTAGATAAAATTTTCCGTGGTGTTGCTGCCCATGGTGGGAAATGATGCTAGCTACCTGGTGGATGGAGGGGGAAACAGCCTCCAGAACTCAACTGCAACAAAACCTGGGGTTGGATCCAAGAGGAGGGTTGTACAGAATCCTCTGCAGGAAAGGGACATTTATCAAGGTCTTTTCTGTCTGCTCAGAAGCTGGTTTCGATTAATAAAAGAATCGCCACCAGTTCCCTTGCCTTACCCCAGTAACTCATAACACACCATCGCTGTTTCCTTCCCTGACAGTTTGCTCTAATAAAAAGCAGAGCTGTGCCTGAAAAGCGTGTTGTGCAGAGATGGCCCTGCCAAGCAGCCCGAGAGATGCACTCGCCAGCAGCCAGTCAGACACACGCACACCCAAACCCCTCGCTCGCCTGTCAACCAGACAGGTCGCTTTCTCAGCTGCTGCATAGGAATTTCAAGCTGCTGTGGAAGAAACCTCTCTCCACCTGGGTTTTAGTGTTGTGTGCAAGGTGAGCTGGAAGGGCAGCCTTGCAGAACTACCTGTCTTTGCAAATCTGAGGTCCTGACACCTCCTGGACTGTGAAAGCTTTTCATGGATGTCAGTGTTTTAATTTCAGACTCCAAGATTTGAGTGATCTTCACCTGAACAGCCACACAGGTAAACACCAAGCAGAGGTCACCTCAGTGGCATTCCTGTGACACCTGGCAGGGTCGCCCCAGTATTAGAACAACACCTCAAATGGTGCAGCCATCACATGAAGCTGGCTTAGTTAAGTTAAGCACTTAAAATGTCATGCTTCTCAGACACCAGCTATTTAACTCATTTATTATACCAAGAATTACAAAGGGGCTGAAAGGAAAGTGAGGGATGGTTTCCTCCAGGCCTCTCCTGAATAACTACCAGCAGAAAAGCTTTGACAGAGTCAGACAGATAGAGTAAAAGCCTTGACAACAGCCATTTCCACCACGCTACAAGTTTGCAGCCCAGGGTGTAACATTTGAAAACCATTCAGCAGCATCTGCCAGAGAGAAAAGAGGAATGAATTCTGCTGAATCCAGACCCAGTGCCACTGTAATGCATGAAAGGAAATTGACAAGGCAGAGAACAGCCTCTAAATTATTTGTAGCAATACGTGACACAAACATGAAGCAAAACAACCAAGTGGCACAAGACCTCCCTGGTGAGGAACACCTGCACAGACAGTGGCAAGCAGCAGGAAAACTTGGCAGGACAATGAGCACTCCTGCCCCAGGTGGGCAAAAGGAGAGGAGAGGGGTGTGAGCCATGCACACTCCCAAGTGCTGCTGCCAGCCCAGAGCAGTCTGCTCTCTCCAGTCACTAATGGGGCTAGAGCCACTTCAACAAAGCAGAAGAGATGCTCAAGGAACACATGGCAGCTGCATAGCACAGGGACAGGCTCACAGGAGCTGTGTCCTCTCATGCAGGGCAGCCAGGATCTCCTTGTCCCCTCAAGGGCTACCAGCAGAGAAGTAGCTGCCCATCACCTGGAGGTGGGGACAGTGGCTAGGAGGGGCAGACGCTTGTGTGCAACATAATGGCAGTGCTAGGCAACAGCAAAGCCAGCATAAAATAAAGAATCATCAAACAATTTGCTCTGATCCACACTCCAGCCCTGGGCCTCGGACCCATGGCAGCCAGCCATGTTTAGCTGAGGGTTAAGGAAGGAAGGCTGGGGTAGCCCAAATGCAGAAGCTGTGGGGAGCCAGAGAAGCCCTGAGAAACTGACATCTTTCCTTTCCCTCCAATCCTTTCTGGGTTCTCTCCCCGCTCCTCATCAGCAAGCATATCTCAGTGGTCAGGAACAGATCAAAGCCCTCCATCCGGCAAGCCAGCTCTCCTCCCGTGGGACAAGCCCCAAGGCATGCTGCAAAGGGCACTTTTCCCCTCCAGCCACCCTCTGCTACAAGCAGGCAGAAACACCAGCTCTTCCCTCTCTTTCATCTCCCTGTTTGATTTTCCTTGCTCTAGTTCTTAGAGCTTGAAGTCAGTGGACGGTTTGTTAAAAGAGAGGGAAAACAAGCCATCCCAATGCTTGAACAGCTTTACAGCAAGATTCCTTTGTGGAAAGCATGGCTGAACATAACAGGAAAGGTTCTCTCCAAGAGGTTTTTTAATCTAGCTTTGAAACATAGGTGAGGGTTATACCCTGGGTTTTATTATACTGCCTATAGCAAGGGGTGTTCTAGGGAGCAGTCTAGGCATTTTATAGGTGCCTGGTCAGCATCGCCAGTTCCACCCATCCAAATATCACAAGACACATTCAAAACATTGAGAGACCAGCTTTAAATAATCACAAGCTCTTTATTATTTAAAACTCCAAAAGACAGACCTTCCTTTCTTTGCCATCTGTTTTTCTGAGGTTTTAAGATTTATGCCATCAAACTCTGCGTGTATAAAGGCGCGGTTTGGTTGCTTTTTTTCTGAACTCAGACGTACAGATCTCATATAAATCCTTTGACCCCAGGACCTTAGTCTTTGGAGAAGAAAAAACATCAAATACAGGAAGATTGCTCCAGAATTGACAACCCTTGTTGCTAGTTTCCTTCCCAATAAATTTTTTTGCTCCTTTCTGACAGCAGGTCACAGGTTGCTCTAATCATATGGCCACAGCTATCGAGGAGGGGAAAGCATTTGGGACAAGGTTTTGAAGAGGAACAGTCATGGACATGCATCAGAATAACAAAGTTGACATGTTCACCCAAAGGGTATCTCTCCTTCCGCTATTTCAAGACACATCACGCATGATAAGGTTATGTACACCACATACATCCTCTTAGTATTTGGGTGTGCCTAATTTCCTCCCAACATTGCAATGGCACCACTGATAACATGAGAAATCAAGCTGGACTCTGCTCTCACTTCTACTACTGTCCTACCAGAGAGCTCCACAAATTGTCCTCACACCAGTAAAATGGTCATAAAATCCACTCTGCCCTGGCCACAAACAGGACTCCCATTTGCTTTAAACAGGATTAAATGTTGCCTAAACTTTGCAGTCCACCTTCAGAAATTTAGAGACAAGCGTTGTAACAAGACATAGACAGCACGAAGCAGACAGGTAATGATGTCTTACTCCACAGGTCAGGGATCCTCCCAAAAAATAGAAAGCAACGAGGCATAGATTCACTGTGATACCCAAACTTAGTATCAGCCACAGAAAAGAAAAGAAGCTGTGGCTGAACTGTTTTTTATTTCCCTTTGATCTGTGCCTGACTCTCCAGGAGTCACCAGTAACCAGGAGTAATTTATAATAAGCTTTAGGCTGCTCTGATTTATTCTGGGAGCTGAAGCCAGGTGCAAGGAAGTTCAATAGCCAGCATTTCTTGGCTTTCACGGGGGGAGCAACACGCTAAACATTACAAAGCCCCAGTGAGGCATGTTTTGGGCTTCAATACAATGGGCAAACACAAAGCATATAAAAAGAATCAAACTCTTTGCAAATAGGATGCACTAATTGCTTATTGAGAGCCCTCTTTCTAGCTGCAAATCCTGACCTTGGAACAGCACTCAAATCATGCTGTGGCATTAGCAACATTAAAAAAAGTAAAAAAGTAAAAAACACAGACAAAATTAAGAGTAGAAAACAATAACCTTGATGACTTTCAAAAGGAAGAGAATGAGGTGGAGGTTCGCCATCTATTTTCAATTTCCTGACATGACATGCAAAAAAATGGACAACCCAAAGTTTAATTCAGAGAGCAGAACTGCAGAAGTTATTCATTATCAGCAGGACTGATTGGAAATTCAGCCACTGGCTGGGCTTTTTCTTACACTTGCAAATTGTTCACAAGCAGATCCTAACTTTTCCCAAGTGAATCTACACATTTCAAAGCTATACCCCTCAGGTTAGGAAGTCCACAAATACAATGGGCCAGCAGCACCTACATCCCTTTGATTTCTTTGAGTAACTCAGCCTTTACCAGCCCATTGAACAAACCCAGCTGCTCTCTTGGAGCTACTTACATGCCTTCCACATGGATCTTCACTTTTTGCTGTTCAGGGTATGTGACTGCTCATGGGCACTACATGGTTTGATTCTACAGTGCAAATGGATGACCAAAGGCTTTTAATATAAGAGAACAAGCAAGGCTGAATGACGAAGAAGTCACAGTTCACTTTTTTTTTGGACAAAAAAATTTTTTGGTGCTAAAGTTTGCAAAGCCTTTCAGATTCATAAACATTTTCCCCACTGCTCAAAGGTCATCCACATACTCATAAATAACCAATCCTATAACTCTATGGAGACCAACAAAGCCAAGTCAAATTGAGAGTTTGCCAACATGGCCATAATACTGTTTACTCCATTAGTGCACCAGACCCTGCAACAGAGCTCTTGACTCTGTCCCTTCAAAATTAAATTAATGAAAAAAAAAAAAAAAGGCAGCAAAGAGAAACCAAAATCCCTCTGAATGACTCAGAACACCATGTGATGGCTGTCCCCTTGCGGACCACTCTGCAGCATGTGCTTCCACCAGCCTGTCTATGAGATGTCAAACCGTTCAGTCTATAAACCCGCTTCATTATAAATACTAGCATCCTGTCCCGATGGATTTGAGGTTGATTTTTTTTTAACTTTTAATTCAAGCCTAGCTCCATCAAAACAGCAATGTTACAATATTCCAGAAGCAAGTGGGTTTGATTTCAAGCTCGCCAAAAGGCAGAGGGAGGGAGATAGTAAAGAGGAACAGCTAAATCTTTTTGCTTTCTCTCCTCAGCACCATTGCGAAATCTTTCTCCAAAACATAAGAATGAAGTCAAGTTTCCATGTTTTAAACAAGCCATGGTGTGTTATTGTACTGTACTGCTGCAACAGGGAATGTAGGTCAAGAACTTTTGGACCTTTCAGATTTTAAGGTATACAAACTCTGGCAGCATTGCTATCTGTACTTTTCCTTTCTTCCCCCCACCTTTTTTCTCTCTACAGCTGCTCTTTTCTCTCCACTCTGTTCCTTTTCCCCTTGCCTCTTGCTTTCCCTTTTCCCTTCCCTCTTCCCTTTCCCTCTCCCTATCCCATCCTAACATTGGAAAGCTGCTACAAGATGCAGCTTCAAATCAAAGGCCCTGACAGGCTCCCTTATGTTTATCGACACATTTTCCACTCTTGGGTTTTCATCCAGTGGGATACAAGTATCCAAAAAATGCATATGCGTGTGCAGATGAGCATGCATTGATGTCTGCACGCACATGTAGCGTGTGAAAACACACAAAAAGCGTGTTTGCGTGCACGTCCTTATGCTCGCAGGTTTGATTTTTTTTTCCCCCTTCTGCAGCCGTGGGGAAATTTGCAGGCTGGATGCCGCAGGCTGGCTCCGTGCATTACGAAGCGTGTCAGGATGAATAATGGGGGCAAGCGGCCCTGCCAGCGGGTCAGGGAACAGCAAGTGCGTAAGAAGGCGGGATGGTCCAAGAAGCACACCCAATGCCGGCCGGGGATCGGAACCCGCGGCCAGACAGACACCAAGATCAAGTTGGAGGCTCCAAGGCCAGGAGAAGCACGTTGCCCATTTCTGCTGACCCCTTGCAAGGGTGTGAATTACAGATTGCCACCCAGGAATACCAGTAACTTTTTCCCAGCAACTCAAAGTACAAAACTACTTAAGCAGATGTTTAAAATCAAGCTGTGCCTTGGACCTTGCAACACACGATCAGGGGCAGGTCTTCTGCTCATAAAAACCCCTTGATTTTAACTGTTTGCTTAATAATCATTTAGATTAAGATCCAGGCACAATGCTGCCACCCAATACAGGGCTATCAGCTGGAAAGGAATGACTCTGTCCTAGTAAGGAGGTGGCAGGCTCTTCCTGAGGCTTTCAAGGGTATTTTTCCTGGAAATCATTTTCTTACCTACCTTTACTCCAGTTAATGAAAGATGAACATGCTTCACTCAGTATTTCAAACCATTTCCACAGGATAGGTGTGAGAGCTCAGCATAAACCTTCTCGGGCCCAAAGTTCACACACGAAAGGCTGGAAAAAGCAGTGGAGAAAAACACCAAGGAAAGGTTAGTTCTCTATTGAGCAGAGAGAAAAATCCAGATGAAATTATACATTCAGTCTATATAGTATTATACCCACAAAGAATGTTAGATGCCAGGAGCTAGAAATCCCATAAATGCCGAAATCCTGGTTATTCACACAGCAGTACCTGGGTCCCCTCAACATGGTGGCTGTGACACAGACAGTTTTTTCTACAGGACATCCCAAATCATTCTTCCCTGGTGCCCATCCGAGTCCGAATTTTTCTGCCCATCTCCTACAGCCTTTGTTCTGCCTCATTCTGTGCAGCTGCCTCCACAATTTAGTTTCTCGTCCTCTAGGACTTTGTCTTTCTTGAGTTTTGAACCTCTGCTTACCATCCTGAAGTTCCTTGCCCCATCAAAAGCCTCAGCTGCCCTCCCTTCTCGTATGTGTAATCCCCACTTCGCGCCTCAGTTTCCATCCGTACGGTTCCTTTCCTGGTATCAGTCTCCTCTTCCCTTCTGGCTTTCAGTAGCATTTCAAGTCCCAGGCCTCCTGCTAGTCCTCACTTCCCCCTTTGTTTTCCCATGCCACACTTGTTGTGTCCGGCTGCTCCCTTTGCTGCCTTCTCCACCACATTCAGCTCCCAGCATTCTTTCTGCGTTTGAAGTCTGATTGCACACCTCCTCCCTGCCTCCTGGGCACCACCAGAACTGAAGCCACCAAGACTGCAGGAAAGACAGACTGCTTTTTCACCACCTCCCGAGAACCATGGTGCCATGAGAGTCATTAGGAAGATTCAGGGATGAAATACACTCTTGCTTTTGGGATAAGCACCACAGTGATGCACTATTCAAGTGGACTCATCAAAGCATTTACCAGACTCTCACCACCACAAGCAGACTGAGATATATTTTTGGTTTTCTCTTCTCCAAAACATATAACACAGCTGAAAACAATCAGCTTTTCATAGGAAAAACAGCAGGCTCTTCCTCAGTCTCAGAAGGTTGAAATCATCTGTCTAGAAATGAGGAGTCTGTTTTAAACAATTTTTCTAAACTACCTCTGTCATGAACCCCCAGGATGCAATTCATTTCACTACTATTAGGTATCTGTTTTCAGATGGGCTGATTGAACACCCTCATCTTTCTCCACAGAGGATGGAGAAAGCTTAGTTCAGACAAATTACCTGGAATGAATGTCTAATAAACAGCCATCACTAAAAATCAGGTGAGTTCTACCTCCTGGTGATTCCTCAATGACATCTTAGACTCATTCAGCAAGAAGAAATCAGCTGCCTTGGTGAAGCAACAAAAAAAATTTAAAAAATCTTGCATTTTGTCACTTTTCAAACACAGAAGGAAAAATAATGGGATTTTCTCCTCATCTTGTTCCTAGAAATGAGTGAACAATTTCAGATTACACCATCCCAAGAAAAATCTATCCTGAGTCACACATGTGTCACCATAAACAACAGTGAGAACAGTTTGAGATTGGCAGAATCATGAGCAAATGAATACAGGGTCTTATGATAAGACATATCATACAACCTCCCAAGAGATACTAGTCCCATTTACACCTCAAGTAGGATACAAGGAGGCAACTCTCCCTTGATTTGATTTGCAATTTTTCTTCAAATGTCACCTCCATTTCTCTTCAGAGAGAAGGTGGTGTGAAGATGATTGTGTCGTCCTTTAAATGTCCCTTTTGAGAGGGGGATGGGGAAGAAAAAAGGGAGGTAGAGTTGCTAAAAAACTTGGAATTCAGTTACAGGAAAAAATGTGCCTGAAAAGCGACTTTCCAAAGCCAAGAGCTTCACGGGATTCAACAGTTCTTCCAGGGCTATAGGATATACAGATACATATCAGTCACAGTAACATTCTGCAGGCTCCAGACTCCACCAAATTATCAGGCAGGCTTTCCAACAATTAATGAGGGGGCTGTCAAATACTTAAAACAGAGCACAGTGACTCCTTCCAACACAGCCTGCAGAGGTGCACAGCACATCTGCTTATTTCAGCACAGGGAAAAAAGTGAATTTTGTTTCTCATATGAAACTAAAAGACAGTAAGACCAAGGAAACAACTTTGCTCCTTGCTCCCTTCTGAGCCAGATCAGTACAGTAAATAACAAAATGCAAAACTGCAGGCCCACCCCTGCCTTCGGCTTCATCAGGAAAGGAGTTCTGGCCTTAACCTCAGTCTTTTTTCTTGGCAATGGCTTTGCCAGATACTTGGCATTACTCTATACCACTTTGGCCCATTGGCAACATGAGCACTGGCCAGGAGAAGCTATGGGAAACCTATTCCTAGAATCAAGTCGAAATTCAAAAGAGACAAGGAGCAAGAAAGAGCCCATTTTTCTGCTTTTCTGTGCATGGAGATGGCACCAAGGATACCTCAGAAAAACACCCAGCCACAGTGGTGAGTCCTACCCATGTCTTCACTGGGTATCCATCCCTTGTTACCAGTAGGAAATGGAAAGTTCTCAACATGCTGGGCACTTCTGGATTCCTACCAGGCAACATCAGACAGCTTTACACATGCCTTGCCAAGGCAGGATAACCCTGACCTTCAACAGCAGCTGCCTATGAGCTGCTCTGGCAGCCAAGGCTTGGCTCCCACGATTGGTCTCCTTCAGTAGGAAGGCCTCCCCTGTGTGAGAGGACACCCAACAACATTACAGGAGAAGGTGGACAGCCCAGTAAATCCTTAGATGCTGGCTCATGGCAGGTTTGAAACACTTCTGCTTCACAATAACAGAGCAGGACAACAGGTGTGTGGGTGAAAGTCCAGAGAGCTGTGTTGGGTTAAAGCAGCAGATGCCAGGGAGAGGTGAACACCCCCCAACATGACAATCTTGCAATGAGTGAAAAAGCTTTGGATATGACCCTTGCCAAGAAATCCCTTTTGGAGGAATAAACCTGTTCTTTTAGCAGCCTTCCACTAGCAACCTTGGCTCTACATTCTGTGGCTGGTCCAAAGCATTTGCCTTGGAAGATGTGGCCTTTGACAATCAAATTACCAGACACTTCAGGTTTTATTGCAAGCCCTCCTGTCTTGGAAAGAGCTAATGAAGATCCCACTGTGCTCCTGGGCCTGTGAGCTCCAACACCTCATGCTTGTGGCTTGGTGGAGTGTAGGTCTGCTTATAGCAGCCACGCTTTCCAGCCTCACCCCACCCTCCCTGTAATCCCACAGCCTCTGGAGAAACCCTCTTTCTGACTCAGAGCAGACACTTTTTCTCCTCTCTCTCTTTTCCCCTGCATAGTTTGCTGACTAACATTCAGAAAAGGGATTTTACCTCCCAGAAAACAGACAGGGCATTTCCCAAGGGCTGCCAGCTGCAAGCACGGGATAACCTCCATTCCTGTCTCGACAACCAGTGACAAGGTGTGGGTGTGTGGGGATGGGGTGGAAATCACCAGAATGCCACAGCTGTTCTTCAGGCAGCAGAGCAAGCTTTCACAGGCTGGGCCTGGGAGGCACATGCAGGCGCACATGGTGGGATCTGGGACCCACAGGGCCACCAAGAGGGTGTCTCCAGATCATCATTTCATGGTACCCTCTGGGGCAGCTCTGTCCATCCTCTTCCCAGCTCTGCTGGCCAATTTTCTCCCTGGCTTTGGGACAGATGCAAAAAGGCTAGATCACCACTTACCTTGCTCAAAGACACTGGCTGCTCACCTAAAGGTAAGCCCAGATCTCCCTTCACCATGCTCTTAGAGTTGCCTGGAAGCAAAAGAGCCACATGCTATGTCTATGTTCTACTTTTTAACATCTTCAAGCCTTCCCCTCCCAGATCTGCTCTGGTTTTTATGTCCTTCTACACTTCCCTGAAAGGAATTGTCATTATGCAAGACCAGAGAGTTGTGGAAAAGCCAACACACTCATTTTAGAAGGCAAGGGCAACATCTTCAAGGTATTGGATTTTTTGGTAATCACTCAAAACTCCTCTTTCTATGAACTCTGGTTCAGAGCCTCCCTACTTCACATTGCTGAAGTCAGGGCACCCTCTTCATCCTTCAGAAACTGTGCAGCTTTCTCCCCACACCAGTGTTGGGGAAACTTGCCCAGTTGAGTGGATAAAAACTCAGACAGACCTGCCACAAAGTAAGGGAACTCACAGAGTTTGGCAGCCAAGCTCCCCCATGGCTGTCACAGGGGCAGGTCACTGTCCTGAAGGGCACTCCTTGATTCTGTTTTATCCAGACCATACGATGAGCTAGAGGCAGAAGGAGGTCTCTACCCATTCCCAGAGGGGCTCAATCCCAGTCCCTGCACAACCCTACTAGAGGAGCACTGCTGCAAGTGAGTGGCTGTCAGGAGAGGACTCCCCAGCCGCACAGTGTGGGTATCTGCACCGCAGGGAGGCTGTTCCTCCTCAACAACAACCACCAAAAAAAAAAAAAAAAAGAAAAAAAAAAAGAAAAAAAAGGTCATTTTTCTTCTTCTCCCCCCACTCCTCCTTTTTAAATGAAAGTCTTGGTTTCATCCCACTGTGGAACAAAAACAAATGCTCTAAACCGCAACATTTTTCACAAACCGGAATTTCTTGCAGTCTGGCCAGCCTTGGTGGATCAATACCAGGCATTTCTTTCCTCCTCTGCTCTGGCCTTTCCCTTCCAGCCTCTTCCCCGCCCGCCCCACTCACCGAAGGGAATAAGGGAGCCGGAGGTGTTGAACGGAGGAGTCGGGAACACTCCAGCTTGGTTTTAAAAGGGACAGAAAAAACACTGGCGTCAGCCGGAGCACCAGGGCAGGCGCTGAGACCTTGTTTTGGATCTTGCAGAGACTGTCCCTGGGGAGAGCTGGGTTTTTGGTTTTTTTTTTTTTTTAAATGCATGGTTTTGTTTGTAAGTTAAAAGTCTCAGGATTTGCAGCCTTTGAAGCATGGTCAGCCTGCCAGATGGAATTAGTCAGTGCCTTTCTGTCGGAAATCCCAGGCAGATGAAGCAGGATGGAAGGACAGCATTTTTCTCATTTACCAGGAAACCCCCTGTGTTGACACCCACAAATTCAGCCAGAGAGCTCCACAGGACCCAAAAAGCAGGCAGGACTGAAGGCAGGAAGGCAAGCAGAGGCCCAAAGCTTTCATGTGCATAGATCAGTGTGGCACCACTGAAGGCAGTGGCCCCCAAGCAGATTTACACTGCTCAAGATCCAGCCCAGATGTTTTTGCTGGTCCTTGCCTGAAGCTATAAGATGTCAGCGGAGTTTCCTCTGCTTAAAAGTGGTGCTGAATTTGGCTGTCCCTGCCCCTGACTCACACCATCTTTCCATTTCTTCCCACCATGGCCTGTTTCAAATCTTCCTGTTTGTGGACTCCTCACAGTGAGCACTCTCACTCCCAGGTGAGCAGTCTCCTCCTCCCATATTCCTGAGTGAGCATTTTCCTTCCTTCACACACACCCCCAATCTCCCATCTAAGCCCAAGAACCCAAGTGTCATCTTTGGCATTTTACCAGTCTATTTTCTCCTCTCTTATTTGTCTCTTTCCTGAGCCCACCATCTGAGTGGGGCTCAACTATTCAACCACTGAATCTTTCCTGAGCTCCCCCTGTCTCTGCTAAAAGCTTCAGGTCATTCCTCAGGCAGTCCCCTGACAAAATTACACTTGGAGAACATCCACTTATTTCTACATCATCCAAAACACCACCCAAGAGGAGAGTGAGTACCGCTTGTTCCAAACATGAAATGTATGGATGACAGCCCATCATAAATCCATCAGTGGATGTGGGAAGAGTTCATGAGTGCTAGACTGGAACTGACAGTCTCCTTGCAAGAGAGACCAGAGCTAATCACTCACCAGCTGAGACATCAGCTTCATTTCTCACAAGGGCTGGAGGGGGCAGAGAGGCTTGGTGTGGTGTTGGTGAACTGAGTTGCTATCAAAGCAACTGTGCAGACAAATGCATAGAGACAGTACCTTTCACCTTTGCACTCTCCAGATCTCTCACTCAGCAGCACAATGGTTACAGCATCAGGGTGGTCCAAGAAGTACATGACCTTAGTGACCACAGTGCCCAAATACTTGAGGAATGGATGGATCTCAGTGACTGAGGAATGGATTTCAGTGATGGATCTATGAGCAAAGTCTTTTTCAACAAGGCAAGAGCCAGTATCTCAAGAGCAACAAGCATATGCAATTTCCTACTGGTTTTATAATAAATAACTGAACACCCAAAAATCAAGGCCAGTTTTTGAAACCTTTTTCAAAAGCCTTGCAACTTCTCCACCATCACACTAGCACCAGCCAGCCTGTGGGATAAATGCTGGCTATCTGCAGGGATGAACATCTTCCTTCCAGCTCCTATCACCCTCTGTACCAGGTCCTCTTAAACCCCCAGCACATCCACAGAGTAATACTGCCCTGTGGTGATTAAATGCAGCTCCAGTCACCTGAACATCCACACCGCAAAGTCACCTGCACCACAGGAAGGTAAAAAAACAAATGCCAAAGAGCTGGAACCAACTCAGAGCCATTGCCAGCAGTGTTCATGGTACTGGTGAACACCACAAAAAATCCAAGACCACTCAAAGCAAACAAAACTTATTTCCACCACTCAGAATACATGGCAATTCAACAGCTCCATCCACCTTCTTCCATCAGCTCTATCCATGAGTCCAAGCTGCTGCTGCTTCAATTCCTTGCTCCCTGTGGTGCCTACTCTGGGCCCCTGCTGGAGCCTGCCTAGTTCTGCATCTTTAAATTCTGACTCAGAGCACAGACAACCATGTTAGGAAACCTCAATCTCCAAAAACACCAAAGTAGATCTCCAAAGGAGGCAATAGTGTGCAGCTGTCACCTGGGCTATTTGTTATGACAGCAGTAAGTGCTGGGGCTTGCTCAACTGAGCAAGAAATGCCTGCTTGGGGTGGATAGAGCACAAGCTGGACTCCTACCTTTTGATTACATTGTGGCTGCTCAGAAAGGCATGGCACTGGAGAGCACAGCATTTGGCTTTCACCCACCTCACACCTTCCCTCCATCTTGCAGCCTCCCAAACAGCCTGGCCCCACCCATACAAGGAGGCACAGAAGCACAGAGGAGTAAGAGAAGGTCTTGAAGGGACCACAGAGAGTCATACCAGAGCACATGGCACAGGATTGCATCCAGACTGTTCTTCAGTATCTCCAGCGATGGAGACTCCACAACCTCTCTGGGCAACCTGTTCCAGGGCTCGGTCATCTGCACAATGAAGAAGTTCTTCCTCATGTTCAGGTGGAACTTCCTGTGCATCAGTTTCTGCCCCCTGCCTCTTGTCCTGTTGCTGAGCACCACTGAGAGGAGCCTGGCTCCATCCTCTTGACACCCTCCCTTCAGATGCTGACAGACACTGGTGAGGTTCTCTCTGTCTTCTCTTCTTAAGCCTGATCTGGCCCAGCTGCCTCATCCATTCCTCACAGGAGAGATGCTCCAGACCCTTAACCATCCTTTGTAGCCCTCCACTGGACCCACTCCAGGAGCTCCATGTCTCTGTTGTACTGAGGAGCCCAGAGCTCAGCCCAGTATCCCAGGTGAGTCCTCACCTGGGCTGAGCAGAGGGATGGGATCACCTCCCTCAACCTGCAGGCAATGCTCTTCCTAATGCCCCCCAGGACACCACCGGCCTTCTAGGCCACATGAACACACTGATGGGTCATGGACAGTTTCTTGTCCACCAGGACTCCGAGGTTCATGTGCCTGCAGTGGGGAAAGCCACACCTGGCTGCCCTTACCAGCCTGTAGAGCAGCTGACATGGGCTTTGTTTCATCGCTGCAAACAGAAGGGGACCACAGAGACCAGGAGTGATTTAATTTACTGGAGGTCTGGCCCCATTATGTAGTACTTTGTGCATATTTAAGGGATGCTGTGAAGCTGCCAACATGGCCCATGGCTGGGCAGAACATGAGTAACCCTAGTTTAGGGGAAGAGGCAAAAAAAGAACTTAAGAGAGGTCTGAAACCAGGAAAACAGGCTTGTTTATGAAGCCAAAAAGTGAGTGCAGCATATTCCAAGACCGAGGGAATTTTTCTCGCAACATTACTTTGCCTTGGCTACCTGGCCACTCTCACATAAACAATGGAGACACACCAAGAAAGCAAGGAGACTTCACAGAGGTTATAAAAATATCACTTGTGTAATTAGACTGAATCAAAACTCATGACTTTCTGGTTGGAAGGAATGTGTGTGTTTCCCCTCTCATTTCTTTTTCTCCTCTTTTCAGTTCTTTTTCCTCATAAAAATCTAGATAAACAAAAGCCCTAGGATATTGGATGGTTCCTTGCATATTGTTTTAAAAGCAGAAACAACAACAGCAACCACTGTGGTGAGGAGGAGAGTCTGCGACTGACGCTGCGCAGCCCCCATTGTTCTTCGTTTGCAGGATCCCTTCTCACCCTTGCTCTGCCCCGTGCAGTGTCCATCCATGTCTCCTGTCCCAGGACAGGATGAGGCACCTTCCCATTGTTTTGTGCCTTCCCCTCTTCCCACAGCCCCGGCAGCACTCTGTCAATGGGTCACACATATAACTAACTGTGGAAAATTGGATTTACATTCCTCCCTCTCTCCTCGGCTTCACGGGCAATTGTCTTACTGCTTTCCTTACAGACAGATAGCTGTAAAAACAGAAAAGGTGCAAAAAACAGAAGAGGGTAAAAGACACCCCTCTAGACACCCTTGCCTACCATGACTAGTTCATGAACTCTGCAAGGCAGGGACTTCCCAGTGCCATGCACAAGGAGCCCACAGGCCTGCGAGACGCCGCCTGGAAGATCACCCCCACACATTCTCATTCACGATAGCCACCAACATTCACCCACTTTCTAAAATGCTTTGGATAAAAAGCATGAGTGTTGACAGCTTTCAGCTTCAAAAATGTTGTGTGTGGCCCTAGAACAGAATGATATAGGCTTCAAAATAATAAGACTTAACCAACCCAAAAGTATTTGGAGTATTTTTCATCTGTTTTCCTATTTGGACCCTTGAGGCTTCATATTTTCAAGTGAAGTTGTTTTCTTCCAGGATCAAGAGAGCTGGAAATGCTAGTCTGAAAAAATAAAAATAAATAGAAAGCTGAGAATCTCATTCAGCCTCTTGATTCCAAGAGCTCAAATAAAGACCACAAGTCTCAAACAAAATCCACAAACATCAGAAGCTTCACAGTGATATTCAACAAGAGATGCCAATGTTTAGAAGCATGAAATGATAATTCCCACCTCACTGGATCTGGTTCTATTTTCTTTTTCTCACCTCAAATTCAATCACTGTTTTTCTGTTCCTATAGGGACTCTATTTCTAGACAAACAAATCAATGTCTTACCATACATCAGAGGGTGTAATCCTATCTATCTGCTAATTGCTTTTGAAATTCTTTAGTCCTTGATGCTTCATGAAAACAAACAATTCGACAGAAGAAAAACCCAAGTAATGGTCTTAGTGAGAAAAGCTGCGTTGAGAATCCCAAGTTTATCCTTTCTGTTAGTTTACTACTGCTCAGTCAGCCCATGATGTGCCCCTAGGTTGTTCTCTCCAGAGCCAAGAGAAGATGGATGTAGGGACAGGTGACTGGAGGGCAAACTCCGAGGAAACAAAGAGACCCTGAGTGGGAGAAACCCCAAGCTCTTCCGAGCCTCCCTACTTTTGGGGGCTCAGAACAAGACAGTGGTTTTAGCAGGAAGCTTCAGGATTCCCAGCCCTGCCCAAAAGATTTTTTTTCTTTTCTCTTTTTTTGCCCAACTATCATAGATAACAAGAAAAAAAAACACAAAACAATTCACATTTAGAACAGCAAACTTCCTTTTTTTCTGTCATCAGAGTAGCAAAAGTTCTCTCTTAGAAAAGGGCTCAGAAAAATCACAAACCCTGCCTCCTTTATGCGTTTGCTGTAAACACACTCCAAAATCATGCTGTGTTCCTTTGAAGAACATTTGGCAGCGTACAGATAAAGGACCTCCATTGAGAGCCACATAGAGACATACACTTCAGTTGGGTGACTGTATGTAGACATATCATCACTGCCTTCTAGAGGTGAAGCCAAGGAAAGATAGCCTTTGTGACACACTGTCTCCAACTATTCAAATTCAAGCAGCTTCAACTGCTCCCAAAAGGTGTTGATCCAAAGAAAACATGAAATAGAAGTCAATGGATCTGAGTGGAAAATATTATAGCAGTCAAACAGGCTGCTCCAATAACACTACCTCTACCCACAGGTATGTTTGAAGGGGATGGGGAGAGAAGGGGAAAAGAGAGAAGGTTCTGTACTGAAGATCTGAGAAGTTTGGGCTTGTCTGGGGATGAGGTTTCTTCCTGCAGAAATCCCTACCACTACTAGGGAGCTGCGCAAGTCCCAGCATGCCGGAGGCTGATAGGAGATGGAAATATCCCTCATGAGCTGCTACAAGCAGCCACAGGGACTTCCCACAAATCACTGAAAGCTCAATTAGGGCCATTACCATATAATAAGGTCATGGCCCAGCCATTTCTGAATGCCCATGGGTAAAGTCACACACCATCACACTCCACTACCAGTTATCTCTGCCCACCAATCCCCAGCCTCTGACAAGAGGCATCCCTCTGGGTAAACCAGTCACATGCAAAAACTTGTTCCATAAACAAATCAGAACCAATTTTAGGCCTAAAAATTTAGTTTTCAGGCTCTCTCGCTCCAGGGAGCAACAGCATCAGTTTTGCAACCAGTAGTCATCCTCTTTCTAGCATCTTCACACACATGCACAGAGACATCCACACCAAGGCAGACACTCCCCAGCACATGGCATGTGCTTGCATGGAGACATCCAGAGAACAGCTCTGCAACAACCTCCAGGATCCATCAGCCATCGGAGATGGCTGAGACACTTCACAAGAAGAAAAGCTCTGCTTGTGCAGCAAGGAAGCACAGCTGCTGTGGCAATGGCATTTTAGCAGGTCAGGTCCGAGTCTGGAAAGCAACATTCCATCCTGACTCATCCCTGCCTGGAGGGTTAGCAGTTCACAAGAGGCCGGGTAGCATGAGGCTTCAATAGTCATGCAGCACATCTGCTCTGTTATCTCAACGCATGGACAGCTCCCACTAGTATGATCCACCCCTTATTTTCACATCCACCAAAATACATCGAATTCTTTCCTTCCCCCTCAGAAATCCAGCGCTGGCCTAGCTCACCACCTTCTTGTTGGACAGCTCAGTCACTCCAAATTCATCCTGCCAATGCTGGTGAGAGAGGAAACCAGATCCTGGGGCTCCACAGCTGAAAGTTGGTCCCCCTCCAGGTCCCTGAGAAATCCTTTGCGGTCGCAGGGACGTCACTGCTGAGGTGGGATCTACCTCAGACTGAGGAGGCTGCCTCTGGTTGTTATTAGCTGTACTAAGGATTCGAAGGACATGGAGGCATCAAGCCAGCTTCTACTCAAAAATGCAGAGATCCTACATTTGCAGAACATGCATCTGGCCTTCATTAATTCTTAAATGGTCCAACGTGGAATCAGAGTGGGGGGCAGGGAGGGAGTTAACACACTCCATACTGAACAGGGGACACTCAGGCAACAGGATGTTTTGCTTTGAAGACATTTCTGATCAGGAAGTGTCTTATCCAACACTGCAGCATCAGTAGGACCATGCACGGCCCTGGGTGCTTGTGTGGGACAGATAGCCTCCAGCAAGGGCTTGGCCTCACAATTTATCATGGTGGCCATCACACACCCTAGGATGGTAGCCAGGGGGGCAGGCCAAGCAAGGAGACTGGAAATGGGGCCCTGAAAAGGTGATGAGATGGTCTTTTACCCTGCCAAAAGGAAGAACTGGACTCAAACATATTGCCAACCCTTCGAGAGCAGATCTTGGAGCATGAGTAGGCTGCAGAAATGAGGTGTCAACATTCATTCTTTCCCTCCACATGGCTGGAGGCACAACCACCTTTTCCTCAAGGACCCAGGAATAAATGGGTAATTAATTAAACAAGCATGCTACAAAGATGCCTCCAAGAGGGAAGAGCATCCCCTGTCTGGAAGACACAGGGGCGGCACACTGAGTGAGAGTTTCTGTCTGGCACATGAGAGCCAGAGTCCATCTGTGAGCGTGGCTGTGAGTGCACATGGAAGGGTGATTCAGCATGTACGAATATCTAGATAGGTGGGTCGCCGAGCTCACAGCTGAGCCTGCTTGTGTGGGCAGCAAAGCACATGGCAGAAGATTATCAAGACACAAGCAGCCTGTGGATAAAAAAGTGTGTCAGAAGTGAAAGGACACAGAAGAGCAGGGGACGTGTTTGGAGGAAGAAGTCAAGAACTGTGCCAGCTTCTATCTTCCATTAAATCTGGAACATGCCCTCGCTTTGCTGTGGCACAGCAGCCTACAGGGAGAAGCAGCCAACAGCCTGCATCTTGTTGGTGGCATCAGATGGTGACACTTGCACTGCTTTGGTGCTCAGAAATGGGGCAGACCTTGGGTTGACCTGACCTCTAAATGAGCAGGATGGGAGCTGCGGGAAATGACGCTGTAAACAGGAAGGCATGAGATAAATAAGGGATGGGGAAGGAAGAGATCCATTTAAAGTGGCAGCTGCTTTTTAGCTTCATTTCACCTCTTCTGCTCAGCAGAACTCAAGGCCCCCACCATTTTCTGCTTGTCTATCAGAACAGACCATACAATTACCACTTACAACTCTTTCCTAGCTGATGCAAAGCTTGCTGCATGCCCCTGTTACACCATGGCTGAGGCTGTCCAGGGAACTGGGGAGGACATGATTAAATGCCCCAACAACTTGAAGGAAAAGACTGGGTGCAAGGTTTCCAGCTAGCTCTGCCTTAGGAGAGCCAAAGCTGTTACATGCACCACACCAATGCCCAGTGATCTCCCCTCCACCTGCTCCAGTTGTGCTAGATGCTGGGCAATCATGTGATGCCAGATGAGGCCTCCTCCTAAGCATTTAGGGGAGCTAGAGGCAACAAAATACATCAGGGAGGAGTGACCAAGCGCATGTGATGTAATCTAAGGGAACACAGGGAAGAAGTGTGCATAAGTTATCTTCTAGCTCCATCCTGGCTTAGGTATCTCTAGGAACTGAAATTTCCTCGGTGTCAGTCCAACCTCAACTTCTGCAAGCTGCAATCTGTGCCTTTCAGGGACAGTACTCTGCCCTGGTGGCCTCAGAAGAGAGACCAGCCCATAGCTTCTGCAGCCTGACACAGCTCCACTTTTAACATAGCAAATCTGCGTTTAGACATTAGACATCCACAATTCTGTGCTCCCAGGTCACAAACACACTTTTCCCATTCTGATGGCCTAACAACCAGTAAAAAAGGATGGGGAACCTTTCGGTCAGCCTAAGCATTTTTGTTTCCTCCTCAGAACTGGATGTTCCTTGCCTAGAACGAGATTTTAGCCCTGCAATTTCTGTTCACTCCTGCTGGCAACTGCCTTTCCCTTTGCTCAGCTCCCCTGATCCCTTCCATTAGGGAAGTGGCAGAAGGCTGTGCCCTATATTTCCAGGGCAAAATACAGAACTGTCACAGGACAGTGTAGAAGGGATCAGCCCCATTTATCTGCAAAGAAGAAAAAAAAAAAGCCTAACCCAACCAACTCAGCCCTGTTACAGAAACCCAGTTAAGTACACAAGCTAAACAAAACACAATTAAGTTTCCTTTGGCCAGCCTGGAACATATGGTATTCGTCAGCCAGTCGTGTTCCTCTCTCAATTCTGGCAGAAGATAGCTAACTTGTTCCAAGCACTGAGAAAGCTCCTGGAAAGTCAGCATGCTGAGCAAACTTTTGGAGGGGGGCTAGCTGGGGATATAATAGCTCACACAGACACAGATTTGACAGCATTTCTTCCACATTGTTCAGTGCAGCTCTAGGTTACAATGCCTCTGGCTTTAGTACATTCCTGGTTCACATTGTTCCCAGTGGTATTGCATCTGTAAGTTCTCATTTGCGAAGCACACACACAGTTTGGGGGTTGAGGGCTCCTATCAAGTAGGAAGACAAAGGTGTGGAAGGAAGAGAGGTTCCTGTGGATTTGGGCTCATAAAGAAATCCTAAAATGACAAATTGCTTCAATGAACAGCACAGCAAGACCTTTTTTACGCTACCTTTCCAATGCAGGCTGAAAATGGCTGCTGCCATCCCAGAATGGATTGGTGAGCAGTTCCCCCACAAGAAAATGACAATAAGTAGCGTGGTGTCACAGAGATTGGTGGCTGCAGAAAGGAATAGCCTCTGAATGTGGTCATCAACCAGAAAACTGGTTGAGGAATCTGGCTCTGTGCTAGGAATAGTCTGCTCTGCTGCAGTTTACAAAGCAGTTAGCAAAGAGCTGATTCACAGAGAAATGAGCCCATGTTTTAACACAAGGAACTGGAAACGGTGCTGCAGTACAGTAATATCTGCAAAACAACTGCCACAGCAAAATCAGTCATGTCTATGGGAAAAGGCAGCTGATAAAGGACTATTGATTTATTCCAGTTTCAGACTGGAAGTGAGCAGAGGTCTTCCCACTGCACAGTCTAGGCCTGCATGAGAGTTTCAGCTGCTTTTTGAATCCTCATAGTTCAGCCTCATCATTGCCAGGGCTGGTCTGATATCTCTTGCATAGGTTTGCTTGGTCTGCTGGAGGCCTTTTGTCAGCAAGGAAGCCAATTTATTCCCTCTAGTGCAGTTACACGCCAGCACTGCCTCCAAGTTTCTGCGCTACCTTTTATCTTCCCATTCACAGTTGGCCTTACTGCATATCTGTTTCTCCCCTATCCCTGTTGATGGACAGCCTGGTTAGCTCAGGCCACTCCAGCCTCAGCCTTTTTCACTTCAGGCAGTGAAAAAGTGGGAAATGTGGTGGTAAAGTACCACATGTGGTTGTAAAGAGCAAGAGGATTTCTTCTGATCATTTCTGTGCTCTTTGGCCCATGTGTTTGCTACCAGAGTCCTGGCTTCCTTTCTTGTTTACCTGTTAGGCACAGCCATTCTTGCTCCTTCATTGCAGAAGACATTCTTGCCACATCAGTAGCACTTCAGAATTACATGAGCTTTTTTTACCTGCTCCTTGTAATCCCATACTCTTTGTAGCAGGAGGTATTCCCTCACTTCCATTTCCAGTTTTTTGCCATCCCAGATCTGGCTTAGGCAATAAGCTTCTGTGTGTCCTCGCTGCATTCACATTGACCCACTTGTCAAGTTTACTGGATATAAATGCACTGGGAAAGCATTTTCCACCCTTCTGGGTTGCTATTATAAACCAGCCACCCTTGCTATGATCACCATCTATGTGCTGGGGCACATGAAGGACTGAAGTGCTTGCAGAAAACTTTTGCATCTGTTTCTCTTAGACCACTGCTTAGCCCCATCACATTCAGAAATTTTGCTGCAACTCACAGTTGCAGTGTGGCATTTCTTTGGGGTTATCCATGTGCCCTTGGCAGCCCATCTCTTCCACACTCTGGCCTAGCAGACACATTCCTCTTTCTCTACTTTAATAACAACAGGAGCAATTCTCCACCGAGGTTAATAGGCATAGCACACTGCTCACAATAATTTTGGCACAAGCTTCACCAAGGCAGCCAGACAAGCCACCTGCCCTTTGGATGGAGGGGCCAGCTGAGGTTTGGTCTCAGGAACTGAAGAAACTACTGCAGCTTCATCCTTCACAACCATCATCTCTCACCCCCTTCGGAGCTCTGTGGAGTGAAGCAACAGTGCATCACCATCCCCTCCCCACAGCAAGGGAATGAGTGTGGCTGGCTTTTGTTCTTATCCACATCACAGATTTCAGAACAGCTTGGTCACTGAGGGCCATTCATCTCTTTTGCTCTCAGGTCCTGCTCTGCAATACCCTACTGAGCTTTTCTCATCCATCATTACTGGCAATTTCTTCTCTGTCCCTTGCTGGGTACTTCCTCCCCTTGCCTTTGAATCAGAGGGGTTTTTTTCCCCCTTCCTCAAAGGAGCTTGTAACATTTACTGCATGTTATTGGAATCTCTGGATTGAACCGAATCACAGTTCAGCAAAATTAGACTGGTTTCAGCTTCCTCACAGTAGGAAACTGGTCATACTGCAGCTGTCTCTGTTTGCCTGTTTAAACCATCCCCTCTTCCTAGGACTCAGTCCTCAGTGGCAGAGGAGCTGAGGCACATGGCTTCTGAAACAGGAGATGGCAGTTGCCAAAGGTCGTTTGCAAAGCCATTCAAAGCAAGAGGGGACTTCACAATGTTTCCAATCAGTAAGCAGAGTTATAGCATTTGGCTCCTTCCTGCAGTCTCCCAGTATCTCTCATTAACACCGGTTTACTACTGCTCCTCTGGGAGCAGAGTGAAATTTCTCTGGCTTCCAGAATGGAGCTTTCTAATGCAGACCTGGTGCAATGTCCCTGCATGCCCTATTCCAGGCTGTATGACTTCAGCAGACCACAGCACCCCCTCAGTGTGCTACTTTCAGCACCATAGGACTCCTTGTCCTATTATTTAGGTTATCTTACATGTTGGAAAGTATCACACAGTATTTTACAGGTCTTCAAAACTGTCCAGCAGATAAACAATGAAACCACACTTACACAGAGATCTCAAAGGGCACCGTTATGTTGCCTAAGCCTGTGCTGACAGTTGTCAACCTGCCATGCATCCAGAATTCCTCCCCTTCCCTGTTCGTTCATTGAAGCCACACAATTTTACATGAAAGAGCATGGTGCCAAATATTCAGGGCTGGCCAGCAGGGGTTACTCATTGGCACAATCCAGATAGGCACAGCAGACAAGTTGCTCTTTCATGCAGCAGCAAGGGGAGCTCTCAAAAATGGACATGTGCAAACATATGCCACCTCCGTTTTCTTGTACTGGCATTACTCAGTGGTATCTGCTACGGGGGAAGCACTTCTGTGCTGTGAAATCACCTAAGCACGAACATTACTTTTATGCACATGAGGAGAAGAATTTGAGAGCCTGTGTTAGCCACTTGTAAGTGAGTGTGCCCACCTCGCTTGAAAAGCTGGCGCAGCATGCAAGTAAACGTAAGCATAATAAAAACTAATAGGAAACAGACAGGCAATAGAATTAAGAGCAGCAGCCAGCTGGGATCTTCTAACCAGTGACATCAAGGGATTGCTGAGGTAATACACTGATGGGTTTTAAATTAACTGTAACCACTCAGGAAAAAGATCTAGGCGTCACTGCGGACAGCTCAATGAAAACATCTGCTCTGTGCACAGGGGCCATCAGGAAAAAAAGAACCAAAAAATGTTAGGTTGAATAGGATAAAGAACAATACCAAAAATGTTATAAATGCCACCACATAAATCAATGACACATTCACACTTTGAAAATCAGCTGAAGCCTGCTCACCCGTTTCAGAGCAGGGATAACAGAAACAGAGGCCAGAGAAGAATGCCAAAAAATCGTTAGAGGCACAGAAAGGTTTCCTAGGTCGTTAGGAGGAAAGATTAAGGTCCAAATGGTTCAACAGCTTGCACTAGAAGTGTATAAAATGATGAGTGAGACAGGGAAAATGGGAAAACCTTCACTTTCTTATGCTAAAGAAATGGTGGCCACCTAAAAACTCCAAAGACATTATTACAACAGGAAAAAGAAAGCCCATCAATACTTTGCAGATTTCCCAGTTAACATCTGGAGCTTGATGCCACAAAGTTTCAGAGAGTTAAGTTCTCACCATGCCACCATCACACACCAGTGAATGAAATGTAGAGGATACACACAGGCATCCTGGCTGAAGTGCCTGGGCAGGCACTGAACTCTTGGGTCTAGGAAGAGACAGAGAAACCAATAGCAATGAAGAAAGCCAGGGAGGACCTTAATACTGACAGGACTGTAAGGAGAAAAAGATGCCTGGAAAAGGAAAATGGGAGGTAAACCTCACGTAATAATCTGGAAAAAAAGTAAGGGAGGTGTTTTGTGGGTTTTCATCTTTCAGTCTCATGGACACAGAGGAGAACATTTTTTAAGGCACTGCCAGGCATGTCAGGGCACACGCCCTAGTCCTCCAAAAAGAGGAAAAATGGAAGATGCTGACCACAGGTGAATGTTTACAACTGCAGCCAGCTGGGCTGCCCCATTCAACCCTGTCATGCTATGCTCCAAACACCAACATCCTGGTCCATCCCCAAGCACTGCAACCCAGTTCACCATTCAAACTTCCAAAATAAACATCTGAATATCCTGCAGATGGGGAATCTCAAGCAGCATTGCATATTTTCAGTCTTTGGTTTGATTTAGGCTGGCATAGAGACACCAGCTGCAGTGGTGCACATTTTGAGCAGCCTGATGAAAGAATATTTTTTCCTAGGTTATCCACTGTGCCCCCAGCTCCACCATCTTGGAGCCTCACAGTCTAAGTGTATCTAATAGGGACAGAGCTGGGGTTTTCTCCACCACACAGGGACTTATGACAGCACAAAGCCTCGTCAGGTGCCTTCAACTCAGCAAATACCACTGCTATGGCAAAGCTTGCACATCACTGTGCACAATCTGAGCAGGTACTTAACTACAAGGGCCAACAAAACCTCTTTGACAGCATGTTTGTTATAAGGGTCATCCTGATCTGCACATGGCTCCAATTTCCTTTTTAAGAGCGAGCAGATGGACAGGGACAGCAGAAAGGGACCTGTACAGCCACAGAAATACAGCAATTTTCCCTTCACGTTCAGGGATTTCACTCAAGGTCTCCCCATCTGCAGTAGCAGGAGCAGTTGGGGTGGTAATGCTGGGAAGCATTAAAGCACAACATCTCAGAGCACTTGGGCCCATCCAGACTAAACTACAGGGCACGAGGTCGCCTGCTCCTCTGTCCATCAGTGTGCCCATGGGATGCCCACTGCAGGGCTTTCCTCTGCTTATGCAGGCCTGGCACTGGGGTTTTTTGCTCCACTGTGCATGCCTGGAGGTGTGGATGCCTAGCCAGGCACACCACCATGAGCCTAAACTGGAAATGTGTCACCAGGCAAGGCATCATGCAGATTTACAGTAGTGGATGTACCAGCACAAGCATATCAAGCAGCAGTCCTAGTCCTGGAATGAGACCATCCATCTCCAAAGCCATGGCTCTTGCCAACCTTTAGCCTTGGAAACAGCAGATGGGTAAGAACTTGCCCTGTAGTCCTGGGACAACGGGATTTTTTTCATCCTCCCCCTCCTATATGTTCCCCTCCACCTACCCTTCTCCTGGGAAGCACGGGGCATCACAACCAGAAATAGAATCAACAATGATGCAAAACACACAAATGAGTCCCCTGGATTCTTGAACAACCTTTGACATCAAGCTGCCTGCTCCTGACTTCCCTTTCCAGCCTGGGAAGCAGGAGCCCCAGCACAACAACCCTAGCACATCTCACCCATTGCTCCAGCTGCTTTTCTCTACACCTCCCAGTCCTAATCCCACCCTCCCTCCTTCCCCACCCAGTGGGGAACCCCACCACCAACATACTGTGCACACAACATAATAAAGCAACAGAGTCCAGTGTTAAGCAAGGCTTTTATGTGCAGCCAGCATTTCAAAAGGCACAGTACATGCTGTATGCTCAGTGCCGTCAGACTCCAAGACTGAATTCTCCAGTGTTTTAGGAAAAAGGTAAGGCAGGAGGAGAGTGTGAGAGGGGGGAACAGACCAAGCTTTGTGGAATTCTTTTTAAGAGTATATGCATGACTGTATAAAAGGACATTTTTTTCCTGACCTCAAAGAGACAATATTATTTCACACAGACCTGTTTCCAAGAGCAGCCAAGCTATTTCTACATGAACCAGTGCCTGGTTGAGGCAGTGACTGTGAAGGGGAAACCCTCTCTCCAAGTACGACATGGAAATTCCTTGACCTCAGCTGCAAAGCCAATCAACACACGTGCAATGGGCCAATGAAAAAGAAATTAAACTACCAGAGTGGCCAACACAGATGAGGGCAGGTGTGTAAGGGAGAAGGCACAGCCTGCTTTTTCCAGTCGAAAGGCCTGACAAAAAAATAAACGGAGCCATGCCAGGCTGGGAAGAAGAGAAAAGCAGGGCAAAACCAAGAGCATTGAGACATTGGTTAGAAAAGCAAAGATGTAAAATGCCAGGCAAACAGGTTCTGAATCATATTCTAAAGCCTGAAGGTAAAAAGGCAGGGCAAACAGGCATGGAAGGCAGAAATAAATATTTATTTTAGGCCATGCTATCGTTTGCTGTGCTTCACGGAAAAGTTTGGGTGTTCACGATGAGCCCAGACAGAGCCAAATAAGTTCATCATCAGTCTAGACCTGGTCATACCAAGTAGTGACTACACCACAGACCTGCACCCTACTCTAAAGCTGTTTGCTTCCTCCAGGCCACTGGAGAAAACACCTCCAGAGTGAAACTATTTTTCCTGACTGACATTAAGGACACACCAACATACTGTCTTCAGCAAGAGTCCCACAAACAAGTCACCAGTGGATAAAGAGCTGAACAGCAACAACTGACCCATGTCAGCTGCCAAATCAAGACACACAGAACCCTTTCGTTTTTTTTCTTGGAGAGCTGAATATCTAGAATTAAAGCACCTGAACCATCGAAACCACTTGTGATCAGGGCTGTTCAGCCTTTAAGACAGGCAAAGCAGCATTCCCCCATGGCAGAAAACTGACGTGCACCCCAACCCCTCCACGGCTCCACAACGGGATTAAACGTGCTCCACAGTCAGGTCACTCGGTGTGAGCATGAGCTCACAGCTCTCCTGTAACACACCAGATGCACAGTCTGCTCTCTCCATGGGATAGATGTCAGTCAGAAGGGATCTCCCACTGACAGAATAATTTGTCTTTTTCATGGCCCACTCCCAGGTTAACAGCAGGAAAAGATGACTGCAAGGCCTGGGCCACGGGCTCCCAAGCAACCTGCATGAAGCAGAACAGCAAACACAAGAAGCACTAGTGGCATCCATAGGTACACAGTTTAGGTGCACACACAAGGACAGGGATGCGCAGCTTTTTCAGGGCCATGAGCCTCTTCTAAGATCAGCCATAGATACAAGCCACAGCTACAAGCCTTATTGTAACTGTGGCTGTGTTTAGAAGTAAGTAAGAGCAGTCCACATACTTCCATCCTTTTCAGAGTCCCAAGAAACTCCACTTGACAAAAAGCATTCACTCCTTACAGCAAGAGCAGTGTGCACTGCAGGCAACAAACTTGCTGGTGCTTAGATACTCTGCATTAAAGATAGAGCAATCAGAAGACCTGTGCTCCAAGACCTAAAGCTGGATCAGCTTAGTCCAACCCAGTCCAACCTCAATGAGTTCTCAGAGACCCCACCAAACTGTTGTAGTTTCAATACCTGCTAGGTTTTTCCAGTCAAGGGCAAGCGTTTAAAGAAGAAGAATGACATCCAAGGAACTTGATATTGAATCTCCAACATGGATTTCTTTGCATGCAACACCAGTTTGGAATATACAGCCTTTGCTATTAGACATCTAAAGGAATCATGGATACCAATCCAACCTCTCCTCCTCTCCCCTGGTCACCTGCCCCTCTCCTGCTAACGTCAAACTTTCCAAGGTCCCCCAGTGCTCGTGGTCTAGGACAGAAATGTATTTATTAGGCCAAAATGAACAGAGTGTGCATGAATAAGAAAATGAGTCCAGTCTGTTCAACTAGGGTTGGGCAAGCTTGTTTTGCCTGATTTAGAGGCCATTCAAACATTGTGGGTTTGAGCATTACTGCATTAGTGTTTCACTTAGGAAAAACTGTGGAAAAAAAAAAAAGAAAGGTGAAGAGAAGGGGAAAAAATCCAATGGAAACATAAATAGTGTATAACGTACATGGGGTCCCCACTTGTGCCAGCACAGATCTTCTAAGCCCTAACACATTGCACAGGCTTCCCATCAGCTAGAAGTTCCTTTGGTATACACAGACAAAAGAAAAAAAATCCTGAATCACCATAAAAAGATGGAGCAAGTCAAACAAGATGGATATACATGCCAACAACAGCTGGTCCTAAACTGACCCATCTTCATTTAAACTTTGAAATCAAGCTCATGTAGATCAAGAAGAGAGAACTAATTTGCAAAGCTCCAAGTGGCTCAGACCACCTTGGGTGACTCACAGTAGCCTTCTGCATCAATAGGACGTGCTGCAAACTCCCCACAGCTCCTGCAGTTGGTTCATTAACTTTCTCCATCTCTCAGCTGCACTTGGCTGCATGCAGGACTCCCAACAGCCCAGCTTTCCAGAGGTAATTAGCATTGGTCATTTTACATCTCTCTGGGGATAGGTTCCCCCGACAGGTGACATTATAGTATTGCCCATCAACTAAAGAACAAGGCCTTCAGGTTCGACAGCTAACCCTATCTGAGAGGGCAGCTGGTCTCTTCCCAAACATCTCCTCAACAGCAGCAGAGGGGAAAGATGTGAGACATCCTTAGAGCAGGGAGTAAAATCAAGCAGAGGACACACAATGAAAGAGAAAATTGGTCACCAGGGAAGAAACTTACGGTACTGAAGGAACAAGGCAGCAAGGCTCTCCTCACCAATCTGACCGCTTTAAACCACCTCCTCTGTCACACATCTCCATTTCAAAAGAAAAAAAACACAAGAAATCAAGTGGAAACCAAACGGAGAATAGTCTACCTCCAGAGGTATTTTCTCCCCATCCTAAAGGTTGATTTAGGTGAAAACAGAGACAAGAAACAAAGAGGTTGGAGGCTGGCAATGGACACTGCTTACCTGCCTGTAAGATTCAATGGCAGACAGCATGGCCTGACTGAGCAGTTCCACCACCAGCAACCTGCAGCCCTCATCGTGAGATCTGCCAGGCCCAGAACCCTCACCCAGGTGCTTAACTCCACCTAAAACACCATTCCTCCCTCCTCCTTCTCCACCAAGCACTTTAAAGCCCTACATCTGTGTGGGTTCATCTTCTGTTCTCATTTACACCTGGGCTACACTCCTCCTCACTAGCAGGTCCCCTAAGCTGCACCAATGAGAGAGAGGTTGTGTTTGTACCAAGAAACCACACACAAAGTATCACCATCATGTCAGGCCATCTTTTCACCCTGCCTCTGGGCCCCTTGTGCCCAGAGGATACTTTCAAGACAAGCACAGTTACACAGATGTCTACGGGACAGCTCCAGGCCTGCCCTTGCCTGCAGTGCAGAGGAAGATGCTGTGAGCCCTATATGCCGATGACCCCACACAGGAGGAATCCCTTTTCTTCTCCATAACATCTCTGACTTCCCCCCCACCTAATCTATATTTTTTTCCGGCCCATGTATACTTTCCAGCTCCTTTCCTCTTGCGGTTCTCATTTCCCGCTCCTAGGAGGTGAGCTCATGCGTTTCTCAATTACCAGCCAAAGAAAGAGAGAGGGAGAAAGCAATCTTATGGAAACAGATGAAGTCATGCCTGTATAAGGCCACATTACAGCTTGTGCTCACAGAGCCATGATGCAGACATTGCTGCCCCCCAACCCTGGCAGGGCAGCCCAGCTTCCCAGCCCTCAGCTGAAGTTGTTCTCCTTGAGCGGAGGGAAGATGCTCCGCCAGCACGCAGGGAGCGCGGAGCACATTGGTCTCGCTGGCTTTTCCCTCTCGTCCCCCCTCCGCCCCTGCTTTCGATCCTACCGCCCTTTTGTCCACCCCCAGCCATCCCCATGGATCTTTGACTCATTCACAGCACGCCACTGAGTCAATAGCGAGCCCACAGACCATGTGCAGGGCTCCCAGCACTGCGCGCTCTGCCTACGGCTATGTGGACGCCGGAGAAGTTACACTAGGGAAATCTAAAGGCAATTAAAAGCATAATACAAGTGGTTGTTTAGAAAAGGTGGTGGGGAGGAGAGAATAAAATTAAAATAAATAAAGGAATGTTTTAATGAGTGCAGCAGTGAAAGTGGGATTAGAGGTGCCTGAATGGCATCTCTATATTTCCCGCATGGAAGGGAGGGCCGCCCAGCACAACCAGAGCTGACAAAAAAAATTAGCTGGGCCTCAGGCTCAGAGAAACATTTGGCTAGAAAGGAAAGAAGGTAATTGCTGCAAATGTAGACTAATTCAGGAAGCAGCCAGCCTTACACAGGGCCGGTTCTTGTGCTGTTAGAGTGCTACGGACACTTTGTGAGTGCTGGCTTGAGGGGCAGAAAAAAGCACAGGGAAACACGAGGTAAAAACAAAACAAAACAAGACAGAAAACAACAAATTTTTCCTTCTCACATTTCACACGTGCTTAGTGTTTTTGTTCGCTCACCTCTAGCTCCCCAAGGACACTTTGGATCTGCTGGGGGTCCTACTCAGCCTTGCCTTCACCAGTTTATCCTGTGGCCATGGGGGGAGCAATCTCAGTGGCTCCCAAAGCGTGGACCATACCTCTCCCTTCCCCCTGCCCCAGGAGAGGAGCGGGCTGCAAGGTGAGGCACAGGGCAAGGAGGATGTGTTTACTCTCATAACACCCCTGTGAGGTGGGGAAGTCATAGCCCCATCTGACAGATGAGGAACAGAGGCAAAGTGAGATTAAAGGATTAGCCCAAGGTCACACAGGAAAAGTTTGTAGCAGAAGTGGAAATTAAACCCAGGTCTTTCAGTCCAAAATCAGTGCCTTAAGCGCAAGACCAGACTTTCCTAGAGCTGGTCAACCTTTTATATTTGATAGTTTAATTTCAAACAGAAAAACAGTTTATTTTCTAAATACATATTTTCATAGAAAAGGGAGACGGAGGAGCTCATTTCCTGGAGGCAGGAGCTGCTTAAGATCTTATTTATTTCTGTTTGATTTAATTTCTTTTACGTTTTAGCATTTTGGATGGTAAAAAAAATGCTGCAGAAATTTCAAAGCACAGGAACACATTTCTTTTCATTTATTATTCATCATGGGAAGTATTTTCCACTTTCCAGCCAGTTCTGCCCCACATCTCTTTGCCTTACCAGGTTTTTAATACCTTTTTATTATTTTTTCATAGCCTCGACTAGCTTAGAAAGCCCACATCCAAAGAGAGGCCTTTGTTGGACAACACTATCATCACTAAAACCCTGTGGCTCGGAAAGGTACTTTACAAATTAGTTCAGGCAACAGGTCCATGCCTGGACATATGTAAGCTGCAGGACAAATCTGAGTTAGACCCCAGCTGCTGCTGATTCTGTTCATCCAGTCCCTGCCCAGACCATGCCTCCCTCTGCTTCTGGCTCTGAAACTCCCTATTTTCTTCCTTTTTATTGTGCTGCCAAGTCCAGTCCTTCCAAAACACATCTTCTTCTTGGCTCTGAAAGTCCCTTGGCAGGGGAAGGCAGTCCCACGCCTCCTCATACATGGGCCAGCTGAGGTCCATGGAGGAGCAACTCCTTGTCCACAATCAACTAGGAGACCATCAGCAGAGCTGGGGAAAGTAGATGGGTTTCATCAATACAGAGCCTCTCTCCATTTGGACATGAGAAATCCAGCCCTCACAGAGGCCCCTAGGAATTTACCATCACTATCCAAAAGGGGAGGTTTTTCACCCCAAGACACTAAACAGCAAGAAAGCTACATGAAGCAAACACGACCTGAGGCTGACATATTTAAAGGTGACTTAAGGACCCAGACATTCAATCCCCATGAAAACAAATGAGAATCAGTTGGCAGAAAAGGGCTGTCTTATATTCATGCCAACCAAACGGTTAAAATTAGTTACAAATGGTAAAGCATTTTGAAGAAAATGTGGAACACTTATATAAAAGCTGAGTGTTGCTCAGAAACAAAGATCTCTTTTCCTGTAATTGTGTTTAATGATCTCTGAAGAACAAGCAGACAATCCACAAGGATGACTACCACCATCACATATGTTCCTGTGACAATGAGGGAATTAGGCTGAAACAAAGACTAATATGCTGTCCTTACAAGGCAGTTTTCACTTCCAGTTTGGCTCCCTCTTTACTTAAATACTTACTTACACAAGCAGGCAAACTCTGTGCATCAATGATGAAGTATTTCACCAGCAGAAAACATATTATGACTGGTATCAGTCCAGTTTGCCCTGAAGATACCTAAACACTCACCTACCACACAAAAAGATTTCAGTCTCCTCTCTCACTCCCAGCTGTGTCTGGTCCACAGTATCCACCATTCTCCTCTGAGCTGGGGAAGGCCAACCTAAGAGGAAAGCTTCAGCAGTATTACAAGGGCAGGTCCTGGATCATTTGACTGACTTTCATGCACTGGAAACTCAGATTTGAGCTCTCTTTTGACTAGTTTCTGTCCCGAGGAAGGACAGTTTGTCCCCTCTTGGACAAGCTCCTTGAGGCTGGCTGACTTGTGCAGCAGTCCAGAGTACCCTGCGCTGCCAAATGAAGAACTCGCTCACAAATTTTGACTCACCTCAGTCAGTGCAGATAACGAGAGCAGCACAGACCAGCATGTGCTACCCAAACGATGTTCAAGACCACCTGGATATTTTTGCATCTGGGCTGTGACTGCACCCTCTCCTTTTTTTCACTGCTTCCCCCATTACCACCATAGTTAACAGTGGGTGTGTGCTCACACATAGGGAGAACAAGGGCAAGGTTCTTCAGCAGCTCAGTTGGTTTGTTGCAGTTTGTCCCCCATGGTCAATGTTTGTCAGCTTCCTGAGGGTATGCCCACAGGGAAGAAGTGCAGAGAGGCCTGAACACACCCACAGGGCTGCCTGGAAGCTTTGGGTGCAACTGGTCCAGAGACGGACAGGCAGGTGCTAGTGAACTGGTCTTCAACCTATTTTGCAGGTCAGGTCTGGATCTAGGACAGAAGTACCCATGGGAAAACTTCTCTAACATTATACAGGCAGAATGTGGCTTTCACTTCTTTGTCCCAAGTTCTGGGTAAGGTGAAGCGAATTCCTGGAAACTGAAGGGTTTGGACACTAGAGTTGTAGACTTGGAAAAATACTACTTCTGGCTACGATGATTTATTTATAGTTGCAATTAAAGACAAAAAGCCTCTTCAGAGAGGGAGGATGAAGTGGAAACAAGGCCAGGCCTAGAAACCTAAGACTACAGGGATTCCCAGAGCAAAATTAATCAGTGAACTGAGTTGTTTTTTATTTATTTTTTTCCTAAAAGGTTATCTCTTTATTTTGCTTATCTGGTCCTCAGCTTTGCAACAACCACATTTCTGGACCTTCCTCATGAGCTTTGGAAACACACCAAGCACTAGAATTGAGAATGGGGATGGGTCTCAAACTCACAAGAAAGACTTGTGAGCCTTCAGCCACAAAGGCAATCCTACACCTTACCCCTGGAGCTGTTCTCCGCCTGGCCACAGCAAAAGTAGTGACAGCTTTGGGATGTGGGCAGTGGAGGGAAAGAGGAGAGCCCAAAATCACCAACTGCATGGAACAGCAAGGAAGTTCAAGAAGGCAAGAAAGAGGCCAAAAGTTCTTACATCTACAAAAAGAAATGCGTGTGGTAGGATTTTCTCTGTGCCGGCCTTTGATTTACAGCCTGACAGGGTATATATAATTCCAGCTCTTAAAAGAGTGGGTGTGGTGCAAACCCCCAGACAACCTTTTGAGATGGAGCTCTGTAGATGTCTCTTCATTCCTTTTAGATCCAGTTTTTGGCCTTGCAAACATCTCCTGCTGAATAAAAGATCTGGCTCTAGCCACCATGACTTGGATAACAAATGAAGTGGGGAACTTGAGATCAATTCAAACAGCAAGACAAGTAAAAGGAGGTGCTCCTTTGCTGTCCCAGTGCTTCACAACCCCTCCTAACCAGGGGCTCCAATCAAGATTTCCTGACTAGATAGGACCTCTGATCACTGCAGCAATCAGAAAAGTGCTCAGGCAGACCAAAACTAGGGACAATCTCTCACACGGAAAAGCCAGGGCTGCTTTGCTGCAAGAGCCACTAAAGTCAGCTCTGTCTGTTCATCCCCCAGTCTGGACTCTCAGGCCTCAGCTTCCCTCTCCAGACTGGAGCAAGAGCCTTAGACAGCCCCCTGTGTCATCATCCTATGTAAGAACCTTCAACTAAAAGGCTGCTAGAGGTTTCCCCTCCAGTCTGCATTGCCCTGTTTATTCATTGCATTCCAGCCTGGAAGAAGAGGCCACTACTCCCTGTTTATGGATGCTTTGCTCCAGGAGAGGTTTCCCAGTCTCTTAGAGCTGCCTTTCTTCCACACTGTGGCAAGAAGCTGCACTGCACCCCCTCTCTGCTACTTTTCATGCAACTTTGCCCCCACACTGCATCCGCAGAAACATGTGTGGACTACTAGCAGCAGTTATCTCTAGACAGGTACAAGAAGCACTGCTAAAACTCATGGCAGAGAGGTAGTTCCTCTCCCTAAAATAGGGAAGAAGCAAGACTGGGTGAACTTTAACTCACAGGATTTATAGAACTGGCTAAAACAATTAGCAATTACCAATGTGTCTCTTATCAAGGATGTCTGAGGTGCATAACAGAGAGAACAAAGCAAATTTTATGCTTAAAATTAAATAAGCTTGCAGATTGCAAAAGGAAGAATAGTCAGGTTAGCTACAATTCCCAGGAAAAAAGTCTGAAACATAAATAAATAATGAATAAATACCACAAAGTATTCATAAGCACAGAAGATAACAAAGCAAAGCCTTAGGCTAATATGGATTTAATCAGAAATAATTTGGATCCAACTAAGCTAATTTCCCTCTATGACAGGCTGCATGGATAGCAGAGAGGCCATTATATGTCTTGACTTATAAAGCTTCAGATGCATAACATCCTCCTAAGAGATGAAATAAATGGTCTCGAATAAACTTTCACAGAGCAGATGCAAAAGTGACTGGAAACATGATACTTGGACGCTAACTATCGATGGGTCACTGTCAAAATGGAAGGATTAACCCAGCAGAGCTGTACTGTGTTTGTTGTGAGTCCAGATTTCTTCAAAGTTTTCTCTAACAACTTGGGCCATTAGATAGATTGCATGCTTGTAAAATACACAGCTGCTATGTAGCTGGGAAGAACTGCCTGAAGACAGGCTTGAATTCTGATCTTGACAGTGGGGAAAATGTCTGAAAAAAAAATTGGACCCCATTCAGTACAGATAAGGATAGGGAAAATTGTCCACAATTCCTCAGAAAATTATGGAGAGCTTTGAGATGGACTGCAAGCTTAATAGGAGTCAGCCATGTCTCATGGCTACATACAAAAGACAAATTGGGTTGTACAAACATGAGTCCAGCCTGTAAAACATGTGGAGAAACTCTTCTGTTCTAGTCCACATGGCAAGGCCTTAGTCAGAGTGTTCCATCTAGTTTCAGGACAGTGAACTCCAAAAAAGATGTACATTGACTGGAAATAATCTGGAGGAAAGCAACACGAACAATCTAAGACATAAGACAACCTCACCTGCATGGAGAGCTTTGAACAAAGTGGGGTTGTCCATCACAAAAGAGAAACTCATCAAGAGATAATATACAAGAGTTTTCAGATTCCTGAAAGTCTCACCTGCCTTTCAAAGCTCAGGCACATGACACCCTCCACCTCAGAAACACGGAGCAGGTAATCAATACATGCTTTAGGAAAACATGGCATGTGATGGAGGGTGGTCCAGTGAAGACCACAGTGCAAGCAAGAACTTTTGGCCCACAAAGAGCAGGAGCTACTGAATACCCTTTGCCTCCAACAGCCCACCCAAAAGGCATCGCAGTGGAAGGCAGTTTCTGCATCCTGCAAAAGCAGCTGGGCCAGAGTGCGTGTGAGACCTTGATTAAAAACAGGCTGCTGTTCACATTTCAGCTCTGCTTCTGGCGATCTGTGAGAACTTCCTCATTCCTGGAGGGTCTCCTCATCCCAGATGAGGGAGCTGGTGCCTGGGGAAGACCTTTAGTATTCATTACAAAAATGTTTCAACCCTCTTGTCGGTCTCTCCTCACTTCACCAAAGCATGCAATCTTACTTTTCAGAAGCACCCACCAGCTCTCCCTTGACTGGCTCTGCTACTCGAATGCCTGACTCACCCCTACTGCTGTCAATGGAAAATGCTTCCATCGATGTGAAGTGCTCCACAGGTTCCAGAGGAACCTGTACAGGACCCCAAAGCGATGGTACTGAAACGTGAGGAACCCACAGCTCTCGCAAGTGACTCATGACACTGCAGAGTAGGGGGAAACCCTGGATTACAAGTGGAAGAGCATTACGCGGGACCAGAATCATGTGGAAGGCACAGCCAGACCAAACCACTCAGCTCTGTAGGTTTGGGAGTGACCCTCCCCAGGCACACCAAAATGCAGAGGGAACAGGGCTGCTCTCCCGGGGAAAGGATGGAATGCCAGTCCCTGGTGGAGCTGCAGGGTCCCATCCCCAGTCGCAGTGGATGAAACATGCTGTGCTCCCAGCTAGAGGGAGAGGAGCATCCCCAAACACCGAGGGAGGGGCATCTCCAGTGCTTAAAAAGCCTAGAGGAAGGTCCAGACAACAAGAACAGCAAACAGCAACTAAAGCTCTGTGGAATACGAAAGGAAGAAATAAGTAAAAGCAGATGGAGTTGTGCCACAGAGGGCTTTTCCCTTGCATCTCCGGCATTCCAAAAATGGTCACCTCCCCTGCCCAGATTGTCTCCGTCCTCACTGAACTGGGCAGCTCTGCTCTCAGCTCTGTCTGGCAGTCCTTGTCCATGGGGAATGCTAAACCTCAAGAGTCCTCACACACACATTGCAGACAAATTTTTAACCACTTCCCTCACTCCAAAGCAAAGCCAACTGCACTGGAGTCCCAGCAAATGAAATAACACGGGTGCAAAGATGAACAGGCCAAAAACCTTTGAAATTAATATAGTTTGTTGTCTCCATTGTTATTCCAAGTAGGTTCAAACATGGTCACATGTATTATGACCTAACCATTAACTTAAATACCACTTAATGCAGAAGTTCACATTGGTTCATTTACATCAGGCAAAGACTGATCTGAGCAGGGTCCATTTGGCCTGAACCATTTCCTTATTCATCCACAGAGTATTTCTCAGCGCTCTGAGTTCTTTAATAATGACTTCCACTTAATAAATGCAAGGTTTTTTATAGGTCAGTTCTAACCAGTGCCTGGAAAGGTCTCTGTATGTTGCATACCCTGCTGTAGATGTGTTTCTAGTACAAGGACAGCATCCCAAGCACACACAGGCCACGCCTATACTCCCAGTGAAATACTAGTGTTACTGCACCATGACAAGAAGTTATATTGCTTTAAAGGCAGCAGCCCAGAGCAGTATAAATTTTTTGCACAAACTCTCAGATCTTTCCCTGAAAGCAGGGGACAGCAATTATTCCTGAACCAAAACAACCATGCAACAGTGGCAGTGAATGATTTGATTTGTTTTCTGGAAAATGCTGTGTTCAGGCCAGGCCAATAAAAGTGATCCAGTATCCAAGGCATTTTTACCATTTGTTAAAAATGCTGAATTGTCCTTGCAGCTAATTTACTAGCATAAAATCCAGTACATTTTAATTGCTGACTAATTTGCAGAGTTCTTACTGGGCCTGTGTCTTAGATCTGCTCTGAAGAAAGAAATTAACAAAAGAACCTGGGAAAGCCCAACATGGCCTGAAGCCATCAAGGAAACACCTCACTGGCATGAGAAGTTTGGCTGTACCTCTCTGGCAGCTGATGGAAGTCCATGAAGAAGCAAGTGCACTCATATGTAACTCCACACAAGTCATTGCCCAATTGAGGGTGAGGAAACTCTGCTGTACGTGGCAGAGCTGAGAGTCTTCTTCAAAGAGTAGACACACATCCTTCCCCAGCTGAGCATTTTTATATGCACACACAGCAGTGCAAAGTCCACCATTATAAATGATTTTGGTAAAAACAATGGCTTCTGAGGGATATAGATGTGGGCTCAACAAAAAACACTAAACACTCCTGCTTGACTATTAATCATTTTTAGTATATTGTAGGTGGCACTAGCTATGACTTTTCTGAGCACGGCTTAACACCCCCCTTTTACCAAAAGATGGGTAGACAAATGTCTGGCTAGCACCAATTGCTGTCATTCCACCGCCTTTGGTGATGATCCCCACCAACCATCAGTACAGGACAATGCTTTTATGTAGCTGTCCTATGCAAGCAGGTGCCTTAGATTTAAACAAAGTTTACAAAATAGGCATACAGAGAAATTTCAGGTATGATTTATGGTTATCACGAGGGTAAAGGTAATTGACGCTCCTGATGTTGCTCACCACTATGCAGATGTGGAAGAGATGAGTCCAGGTGCAACAAGTCTAGCATATATATGTGTCTGGTAGACAAAGCCAAGGAATTAACAGCCCAGGAGAATCACCTACCACCTTCTGGCCACCAGAGATTCACATGCTCGGCTCGCAGGAGCAACAATTCCTCATGGAGATTCCTTGAGCTGACTCCAAACAAGCTGGGACATCCAGCCAGAGTGGTAGAGCCCTGTGTGGAGAGACCAGATTATTCTGACGACCAAGGAGAGCCACATTAGCACAGCCTCCTGAGCAGCTTGGCTCAGCTGTGGTGTCACACCAACACAACTACAGCTCTCCAAGGGCTGGAGCCACCTTGGGCACGGCATCACACAGGGCAGAGGCGCTCAGAGGGATCACATCTAACAGACAAAGGACAGGAAAGGCAACAGAGACTTGGAGTCGCTTACCTGAGGTCACAGAGCTGCTCAGCCACTCGGACAGGCACTGCACTCAACTCCAGCCTGCTGTCCACTTGCCCACGCTGTCAGCCTGCCAGTGGAGAGTTCAAAGGACAGTTTCAGCTGCTCACACACATATGGTTGCTGGCACGGGGCTCGGGAGGAGGAAGATAATAACAGATCATCTGAGGATAACATAATACTGTATATCAGATCATGCTGAAAGGGGCCCAAGCCAAGGAAGCTTTTTTCCGCCTCTTCAGTGGAATTTCCTCGTGTATGCATGTTTTATTCTGAAGATGACACTGGTTTGCCTAGAAGAGGAGATTATTCTGCAGACTATTTTCTTTAAAGAAAAGAAAAATGAAGAGTCTTCCAGGTCACTAGAAAAATTTAAAAAAACTTTTAAAGGAGAGACCAAATGAAAGAAAGGCACATAGTGAGCATGAAGCAAAATAACAGAAATCATGGGAATAAATTAATCCTTTATCTTTGCAAATTAACCCTGCATTTTCTCAGTCATGTTTAATCCATGTATATCTTAATATTCTGGTTCTCTTCTGCATCTAGGTCCACCAGGCACTGCCAGGGAAGTTCCTTCCACACTTTCCCTGAACAGGAAAACATGGGTGAGCAGTTTTCATGAGTTTTATATTTTCAGCCAAAAGCACACCTTCTACTCTTTCATCTCTGTTCCCTGTCCCCATACTCAAATCACAAACTCATCAGGGACAGACATGTCCATGGGGAAAAAGAAGGACTTAAGAACAGTCTCCTTCACAGCACTTTACCAAGGTCATTTGGGCTGCATGTTCACCATTTCTCAGCCTGAAGTCTGCTATTCTTTGTTTCAGCTCTTTTCGACTGCTAAAGCTTCTTTCAGTAGACACATCTTCTGCAAATGGAAATTCACAGACAATATATTTATTTTTCATATCAACCTTTCACCCCAAGACTGTAGGCTTTTCAAACATAGGTCAAAACTGCTTATCTAGTTTGTCTCCCTCACATCCTTCCAGCACTCAGGCAATTTAATCCTATTCATCAAGCTTGTCAACCATGTCTGAATATTGTATAACTTTGCAATTAAGGACTATTTTTAGTCTCACCACATTCTTCCCCTCCACCTCAAAAAGTGGTACACCTTAGTATCAGAGACCATTTCAAGCCACAAAGGACCTCTTGAAATCATCCAGTCCCATGGCCTACTTGAAGCAGGGCCAGCTAAGAAGAGTTTGTGCTAGACCTTGTCCATTCAGGTTTGGAATGTCCCCAAGGATACCAATCCCACAACATTCGTAGGCTCCTACTCATGTGTTCCACAATTCTCGAAGTGATAGGCATTTTTTTTCCTAATATCTAACAGAAACTGCTATTTTTGGAACTCGTGTCCACTGCCATCCTTATCAGTGTCCATCTCTGAATCAAACAGCCTGGTTTTCCAGGCTCCTTTTGGGTATTTGTAATGAGTACGATGCTCACACAGCAATTTCAGTCTCAAATTTGGACTTTGACTAGGAAATGAGAGCAGTTCCTTCCACATCAGCAAAGAAAAGCTGAATGCTAGAAGTTCAATGCAAAAGAATTCCTAACCAAAGGTTAGTGAAGTAACTGAGAGTCTTCCCATCACAGTCAATAAGTCTGGAGTTAAATCCGGGAAGTGGACAGATAGCACTGTCCGAGAAGGTTTGGAGAAGCATTTTCTTAATGGCTCATGGCAAAATGGTTTTAAAATTTGTCCCTGCATGCATGGATTGCGTATCAGATCCTTTTTTAATTCCCACTTGCAAAAGCAACAAATCAAAAAAATTCTCACAAAATTCTCATTTGGTACTCAAAGAATGCTTGGCATAAGTTGGAGAGGATATGGTATAATTTTTCATGAGTAATAAATGTTTAAGTCATGCTTGAAGCGCAAAATTCAATTCAACTTTAATTAGAGAGGCGTCACTAAAGCTCTTATTATGATTTTATAGGCCACAGAGGAGATCAGATCAAATTCTCAAGTTATGCTGAACAGGGCAGAAAAGGCAAAGAAGAGATCACACGCAGGACGATTCAGCTCATCCCCACTCTGCTATTTGTGTGTTACTGTTACAATCTACCTGATCCAGAGGTGATTACTTTTTGGGGATCCCTAGCATAGGCTGTAATGCTACTACAAAGGAGGGCTTCAAAAGCATTGTTCCCAGGCCTACACCATGCCATGGACTAAATCTCTGGCAGGAGCTGGGGTATGTTGAGCAAACTCTGCTAGGCTATCAACCAAGTATGATCAAATGCCTTTCCAGCTGCAGCAGCATCAGCCTAAAGCTGTTGACATATGTCTCTATTTTTTTTTTCCTCTCCTCGAAATAAAAAGGACACACCTGTAGAGCAAAACCAAAAACAATCGAGATGGTCCTCCAATGTGCAGAGTGGGAACCCAGCAACTGCTGTCAAGGGAAAGATAGAGAAAATATATCACAATGCACTATCTGGATTGTCTGCTGAGATTGGGAGATAATATTTCTGTTTAAAAATAAAGAGCTGGGACCACAGGGACACAGCTGCAGGTATGACATTTCTGGTGACCCCCAGAACACATGTGTTAGAGGGAGATAAGGTTCCAGTATTTTTTATTTTCTTCTGCCGCTTAAGGCAATAATTAATCTCTTAACACTAGCTGAAGACAAATGATTTTATGGGAAACACAAATCAAGACACTACAAGTTTTAAAGGCTGACAGGATTACTTTTTCTTAAAATATTAAGTAGTTTTATTTTGAAAATATTTGCAGCAAAATGCCATGTAGCCACATCAAACCCTGCAATAATTTTTGTTCAGTTTTTTGCACGTGTTGCAAGAACAGCTGGAATATAGGGAAAAAAAGAAAACAGAAAACAGGAAAACGTACAGTAAACCATGGAAAACAGCAAAAAAATGAAGGTACAGTAAATATACCAGTAGGTGTAACTGTGATCCAGTTAGGCCAGATACGATAAGAAACCATACCTTGGACAGGTCCCATTAAAAACAGATAGGGTCATGTTGCACAGACCTGTTCTGCAATTCTTGAGAAGCCAAGCAGTAAAGTGGGCTCTCCCTGGCTCCTGGGCTCCAACAACATGTAATAGGACAAGGGAAACAAAACAAATATTGAAAGAAGGGATGAATGAATAAAAAGAAAATAGAATAAACCATGTACTCTTTGCTATTAATGCCTTACAAGACACTACATTAAGAGGTGGAATTGCCCACAGGTAAAATCAGGGAATGAAAGATTAAGATTGTTCCCATTATGATAAGGGAAGACTCCTGGGAGAAACAATAGTACCATAGCCATGGAGTCTAGAGAGCGAGAAGTGGGAGGGGATACAAATAACTTATTTTGCATGCAAGCGTCCAACCTGCATGCTTATGTCCACTATCTTTACTTTGAAGAAGCCATCTACAAGAAGAAGAGACTGAAGAGCACATTACCATAGGATGTTTCCTTATAGTTATTCCTCTATCTCATCATGTGCCTTTGCAGTTAAATGTTTGCTCAGTGGCAGAATCCCTAGCAAGCAAGTATTGACAGCAATGTAGATCAGGAAGGTTATTTCCACAAAGATTTACCTGGAAAGAAGCTGGCCCCCATGCTGGAGTTGCCTTGTCCCATTCCACACACAGAAGGAGGTATACATGTTCAGCACATTTCCTTGGCAAACTAGGATCTGCAAATTTTGCCACCAAAACAGGTACTAAGGCACCAGACACTATCAAGCACCAGAGCCAGGAGGAGAACTCAGTGCTTTGATCCATCTCACCCATCTAAATCCCACTGCAACTTACCACACTTCGTGGTGCCTTCCTTCTCCCACCACACATCCCATTTTCCTCTAGGTTAAATGCTGTGCTCCTACATCCCCTCTCTGTTGCTTAGATGAGAAGCAATTAGTTAAAGCAATGCACTGAAACAATTAGGCAATTTGCTCACCTAATCCAGGAGAGCTGGCTAGTGAAAGAGAACTACTGAAAGTTTTGCAGACAGACAGATACGTAAAAAAAGATCGGTGCTTCTTACCCAATCTTTCTCCTCAGATCAGAGAGTACAGTTGTGAAACATATCAGAATTCTGTTTTCTTCTTTCCTTTCCTAAGTTTGTGTCTGAGAGCTTAATTTTTATTGGGATGGTGTTGCAAACAAGCCAGCCAGGGGCTTCAGAAAATGTCTCTCTCCCTGATCCTTCACCAGCGAGTACAAACATTCTTCAGATGGTCTTTGGAAATTATCTGAAGCAAAGGGGCTCTAACTCTGATGTGGACATGGTTAAAAGCTGTAAGATGCTCCCTGGGCTGGAATGGCATCTACAGGCTTAACATATTTACATTAATCAAGATTCAATCAAAGGCTTATTGGCACTCTCAGTCTGTGTGCCTGCATTACAAATAGCAATACTGATTTCTGGGAAGGTTTAGTCAAGTCCTTAGCATAACTTGCAGCTACAGTACAAAAATACATAAACCATATAAGGTTACACAGTTCATTAAATGTTAGCAATATGCTTAAAACTAAAACTAAGGCATGCACTTTATATACAATTTTGATTGTCTATAATCCGTGTCAACACAGCTGTGCTACAGACCTCCTAAGTCACTGTTAGCAAGTCCATCTGCTTCACTGAACTGTGTCTAGTTTTCAAATAATGGCAATTTCTTTAACATTTTATGATTCCTGACTGTGAAAACTGCCTCTTGCGTGAGCCCATGTCAAAATCTGACTAATGTTGCAAACTGTGTGGTGCAATGAGATTTTGTTGGCAGTTGGAGAAACATAAAAATGTTAAGACACTTTGCAAAAGTTTCACAAAGGAGTCACTGAATAAATCTTTTAATCTCAAGTAGCACGTACTTCATTACATCAGCATTTTTCAAGGAATGTTCCTATTGTCAATGAAAATTAGCTCCAAGAATCTGAAAGCAGGAGGACTTAACAAGGGAACCAGAATCCCAGAATTACGGCTTGTGTGTCAAGCATTCTGTAAAAAAACAGACTTCTGAAAAGCTGGCTCTTCCACTTCACAAACACAGGCCTTTAGCACCCCAGTCAGAACAAAGCAGATAATCTTTACAGGAAGATTTCTGATAGATCTCAGTTAAAGAAATGTCATCATTCCCATCTGTTTTGCTGTGTACTATATCCACAGAAACTTCCCATCACTGGTGACAGGACTAGCTCTGGGACCTTAACTCCCAGGCTAGATTCCCTACATGCTCTACAAGAGTCAGTGTTTATAAAGGTGCTCAGGTTTTCTGTATTCTCCTCAACAGTAGTCACCACCCAAGTTATTGAAGAGATTTAACTATGCAAAAACTTTGAAGAGCTCATGATAAGTTGTTTCTGAGTAGAATGAACACAAATATCAGATTTCTAAATCAGAATAATTTTTCATAACTTAGTGACCGAAGAGCTATTTTTTTCTCTCCCCTGACTTCATTCAAGTATTGTCATTTGCCTTCAGAATGGTCTAGCAAGTCTAAAACCAAACCTCCTTTTCCCAAGGATAGAGAAAAGCTGTAACAGGACATTGCATAGAAGCAGGTTGCAACTTGCCTTATAGAAAAGTCAGCATGTCCCCCTAACAACAAGGTCTTTAAATAATTCAGTCACATAAAACAAGAGGCCACCTAGCTGCCACCTCTTAAAAGTACCCTTTATGTAGCAAACAAAACAACAAATCCAACCTATCTGCAGACTCAGCAATAGCTGTGGATGTTTGTTCTGCCTGATGTATGGGCCCTAGTCAGGGCTGTAGGTGTGTGCCCAGAGAAAGTCGGTTGCACGTTTATCATATCCCTTTTGGACTTAATCTATTCCTTACAGGAAGCCTAGACATTTATACCTTCAGCAGACATCTCAAATGAATGAATAATATCTCAAAATGAATAATATCTGGCCAGCTCACTGCTGAAATGAGAGAACCAAGAAAAGTGATGCGAGTGAGTCAGCAGCTACAGCTATTGCTCATATGTGGATATCGAGTCTACGGCTGAGCCCTGGGTAACGCATGCATGGAGGGAGGTCTGTCTCTCTGTGCCATGTGCATGGTGGGCTGATCACTACTAAAAAGGCCTTTCTCCTTGCCAAGGACTGACTTGCAGGGCAATAAAAGTTCTCTTGGTGTAAAGGCCAAGACGATGCTGCAAGAGCTTCACAGCTTGGCAGGAGGTATCATCAGACACAGAGCAACTCTGGGGAGAGGGTCTTTCAGTCACCCCTCCACTCTCTCCCCATTTCCTTCTTCTAAAGAGAAAGACTCCACTGCTTTTTCATGAAAAACAACTCCCCCCACCTGGCCCTCTACTTTTCTCCTTGGGAAAAGGGGCAGAGCGGGCAGAGCAGAGGCCCTCTTCTCTCATGTACCCACCTAACTCACCAGCCAGGAGACATCCTACCCTTTGAGCTGTGCTGTGACCAGCCTTGGGCCCAGAGCAGGAGCGCAGAGGTAGCACAGCTACTCACATGCTTTGTTTCTGGCACAGCTGTCAGATGTGCCAACACAGCCCTTCACTACATCTGCTTCGTTGCACCCTAATTTCTTCTGTGAGTCCACACAAAGACAAGCTATCCATTAAAAAGGGATCATTCAGGGAACAAATCACTTAAATGTCCACCTCTCTTGTGCTCTTCTACTTTCTCCACCCTTCTCCCATGGGAATAAATCCATCTATAACTTCCCCTACCCTGACACTTTGGACACCCAAACATCTCCTGGGACATTCCAGCATGACTGGGTGCTGGGAAAACATCAAGCACCCAACTCCGTCACAAACCATAAAACCACCTCACCAAAGGGCTTTTGCAGTTCTCAGAAAGGGGACGTACTTGGAGTAACTGGAAAGACCTTGACCTGGATGGAATGGCCCAGTGGTACTGCTCAGGCTGGGATCAGAGAGAGGCAGAGGCAGCACTCCAAGAGGACTGTACTGCAAGCCAAGATACACACTGAGACTTGGGACCCGTTTTAATTATTGTTTCATTTCTTTCACTGCACAGGAACATGTAACAAGCTGAAATGTGCGTTTTGCCTGTAAACATTTACTTTCTTTTGGTCTTGTGCAATGCTATGTCTCATTCTCTTGGATGGTGCCTGGAATGCAGGAATAGCCATAACAGATCGGCTGAATGACTGTCAACTCAACCGTCCATCTCCGACAGCGACCAGCACAAGCTGCTTTGAAGGAAGCTGCTAGAAACCCCACATCAAGCAGTTGTGGATTAAGTTGCCTCCGAGGGAAGTTTCTCCTTTCTGCCTTGCGATTCGCGTTTGACTCATGCTCTAAAAAAATCAGGGAAGTCTGCCTGCCCATCCAGTAACTATTTTTTTCCCATGCCAGTTCATGCACTCGGGGTGGTTGCCACTGGTGCGCCTGCCAGCTCCTTTTGGTGGAGCACGACACGGGGTCGTGCAGGTTAATCACGCCCCGTACGCGGAACCGTGGACCTCGCGCAGTCAGACACGTGGGGCTGCAGTTGCCGTAAGCCTGATGGCTCACAGACACAGAAATCTGACTCAGTGTCGGCACACTCTCTGCAGATGCACTCTGGCCCTTTGTACTCACAGCCTGGGAGCACGAGGCGTTTGGGGATCCTGCCCCTCTTGCTTGCAGGAACAGTTGTTTTTGAGCGGCACAAGAGAAGGGGCATGCACGCCATCAACAGCTTGTGATCTTCCCCAGGCCTTTGGCAGAGAAATTATCTTGCAATTTGGCAAACCTCACCAGATGCACAAGAGGCCAGCTGGGGCCACAGCAAAGAGGTAGCCAGTCCAGGAGCACCAGTCCCCCCCAGCCCTCTGGCAGGGCTGTCTGACTCGCACTGAAAAGGAAAAGAACCTTTGCCCCTTCTTCTGGGTCCGAAGGAGCATCTGCAGGACTGAAACCAAAGACAGCTGTGAAAAATGAAGGGGAGAAGGCAGGGAAATGCTGATTATTATGACTAGGAAAAACGCTATTAAAAAAATAAAGAAAAGGGAAAAAGTGATCCCATATGGGAGGCAAATGAAATACAAATTCAAAACAGGCCATTATGCAGTGTCTCTTGTAAGGCTGCTGCACTGGCGGCTGTGTTCACGTGTGGAGATGCAGTGCCCCCAGGACCTCTGGAGACACCCCTCCACTCCACAGCAGGATTAGTGTTACCGTGGAGCATCCTGGGCTGTGACTGGCACGGGACTGTTGATTAGACAGCCCCTGCAGCCTGACCAAGGCTCTATTCAACACTTCAGATGTGTCTAGAGTAACGTCAGGTCTAATCATTCCACCAACCCTTGTCTGCCTCAGCCTCATATTACAGACAACTTTGCTGATGACTCCTTGCTCCATTTGAGATGAGTTCTTCCCCTCCTCCACTCCCACAAGGTCAGCCACAAGGCTGCCCTTTTGTCGCTCCTCTTCTCATTCCACACTTCCCCTTCCACAGCAGATCATCTCCATCACCCGCTCCATCTGCCTACTCAACATGAGCCCTTCAAGCTGTTTCCGAGCTACAGCCAAGCCCCTGAAGCTGGGCTCTTGGGGGCAAAATTTCTTCACCAACAAAAAGGCTTTTGGGGTGCAGTCCAGGCTCAATCCCCTTTTACACTGCCAGGAGGGAAGGAAATGCCCATCCCGTACCATACAGTGAGGCTCATTCACAAATTTTCTGGACCAAGGAGGCCAAAAGCCAGCTCTCTTTTACTTCTCAAGTGTTTCTTCCACTGCTCTTGAAGCACAAGGAGATTCAGCACAATGGGGGCTCATTTGTTTTGGTAGTAGTGGTGACAATCATTCACCCACAGAAGGAAAACTGGAGGACATGACTTCCCATGTCTGTGGGCTGTGCTCCTCAGAGATAAAAGTCTCCAGCTCTTGAAGGACAGATGGTTAAAGGCTGGGTTGCTCAATCTGCCCTGCTCTTGTGACTCTGTCAAAGATGTAAAATATTTGGTACTTTTTTTTTTTCAAGAGGCCCCTGCTCATAAGTGAGTCTCAGTATCTATTTAAAAGACAAAATAATTTCTTGCATAGTGTAATGGAGAGAAAACATACAAAAATGTGAACTTCAGAGTTCAAACCACAGAAAGAGAAATGAATCCCTTTAACAAAATTCATAGGAAACCCTCCCACTATAAGACAATCTCACATTTTTGGAGTCCAGCTCAGATGGAGTAAAATCAACACGTCTGCTAATATGAGAATAGGATGCACTTCAGCTATTCAGAGGCACAGCTCTACAGACCTCCCCAAGCCTGGCTTCTTTGCCCACCCTGTGCCAGGGCCTGGGCAACGTGGACCTGCTTTTTGAGAGCCAACTCTCTAGTGTCTGGATCTTGGGGAAAAGCAGGAAGAGAGGGAGCCCTGAAGGCACTCCATTTCTCACTGCTAGAGTGCTCCACAACATACCCAGGGCCACAGCCAAATGCATTAGACCACAGTACTCCCAGATCCTACTCAAGAGTCTTCATAATTCCTCTCCTCAAGCCAAGAAAAACAGCAAGCAGAAAACAAATAACAGTGGGCAAGCAGGAATATTTGTCCCTTACTACAATGGCCTTAAGCAATCAGAGAGGTAGGGCTGATGAACCTTTAATTACTTGTGCAATAATGACCTCTGTTTCCAGCATTCCTTGGCAGGCAGGAAGTGGCTGGAGCAGTCAGGGACCTGTTATGCTCTCTTCTCCACAGGCTTGAAATTGATACGAAGGCCCCTCACCCAGCTGGTCACAAGTTTCAAGATACACTCCACACAGAGGTTGTTTATAGCTATTAAAAGCAATGAAAAGAAAATACAATAAAAACAAAACAACTCTTTCACTGAGGAGTTGTTACTGAACAGCATGGCTCTACAGCTAAGGTGTTCAAAGCTCCTCTGCTATTTTTTCCAGATAGCTAAAAGAGTGAATTTTTAAAAAGGAAAATTATGAAACCAGCTTTCAACCTCAGTACATCAATATTTTGTGTAGCGTGTCATACTCAACCAAAGAGGGAAATAAGGGGGTACTTTTCACTAAAGATGCCTAGATATTAGCCAGAAAGACAAGTGGGGTCCAGAGGAGAGTGATCACCACTAGATAATTTCTATGACACAAAATGAAGGCAGAAAGAAATGTTATGGAATTGACCCGAGCGGAGCTGAATACAGTTTGGGAGTTGAGTTCACTCTCCTGATTCCCAGGCCACAGAAATGAGCTTTCTTTTGGGGGCAGGGGGAAATCAAGACATTCACAACTGGCAGCTGAGGAATGCAGAAGGGTGCTCTACCTCCCCACAGGGCCTACCACACAACTGGATGCAGTGTAGCTGAGACAGCTGCCAAGCCTGATGTCTTTCCCAAGCTCCATCTCGGCTGGGATTCTGCAACACAACAGAGGCTGATCCAAAGGTCAGAAACAGAAACCCTGCAAGAGGTAGCTCACAGACTATTTCACTTCCGAAATAAGTAAGTCTCTTCCTATCCCCATCTCCATCTGCTGGAGTCAGCTTGCGCCTTGACGCACGTGGCACCAACAACTTCCCAAAACTCTTGTTCTTTTAATATTACCATTAGCTCTCTGATATCCTGGTTATCCACCAAAACAGTCAGAGTGTGTCTGCATCCAGCAAAGTTCTTGGCCCTGATACTTTGTGGCAAAGAATTGCACAACACTAATCTAATTCACTGTTGAGTGAAAACATTTTGTGTCAGTTTCTATCTTGCTTTCTTTTTTTGTTTCTCTGACAGTCCCCATTCCCATATATCATAAAGGGAGGTACTTCTGCATAGTCCATCTCTAATTATGTTGCTTCTCATTTCTCCCTCTTCTAGAATTAGTATTTTACAGGCTTTTCAATGTCTTTTCACAATGGGTCTTTCTGTCTACAGTCACTGCTGGCTCCTCAACTCCCCCTCCTCTTGGAGACAAAGTGGCCAAAACAACATGGTGTGTCCCAATATTTAAGGGAATCTTTGTAACACAGAAAGATGTCCTGGGATTGCTGAGGAGCTTTCCCATCAATCAAAACAGGGAACATGGACATAAAAGGAATCAACTCCTTCTGTCAGTTGAAACCTCTCTGTTCTGTGATGCAATTAGGGCAATACAGAACTGACTTGGGTTAGAAAACAGCTGCTTCGAACACAAGACTGAGGCTATAAGCAGACCCATCAGTCCCTGTCCTCTTTCACCAGTCAAAAAGGATAAGAAAACTCCAAATGGCAGAACACCACTTAGCTCCAAGCACCACTTAGTAGAATTATCCATTGCTTTCATTAGCCATTCTCTTGCCCTGCCTCACACTCCAGAACTATGCCTGCCACATGACACTGCTCTCACCGCCCAGAATAATGCATGTGCAAAGAATATCCCCAGGAATGTGCCCATCTGTTAATCTGAAGACATTCACCTCACTTGTGCAGCACCCTTAATTTCTTTTCTAGTTGTTTCAGCACCGTAAGATATGAAGAAGATCCAGCTGGACAAAGCTGCCTCATCCACTGAGATGCCAGCAAGCAAAAGTATTACAGATCTCCACTTTCCCTCCTCTGTTGGATCTCCAGTCAGGTCACAATCACTATTAAGCCCATCTGCAGAAACTGAAGCATTCAAAAGTTCACTGAGTCATCAAAAGCAACAAAGAGCAGCAGCAGCGGGCTGCCACACAGCTCTGGAAAAGTCCCCTCCGAAACACTAAATCCCTGGAATGAAGGGCTGCCTTGCCTCATCCATGAGATTACTTTAATGGCATGCTCATGAATTCATCCCAAACTTCATTCAGAAGAGTCAACAGGGAGGTGCTGGGAGAGAGGAGCACCATCTCCAGTTTGAAGGCAACCTACCAGGAGAGATCCCATGGGCAGCATGGCGGGCACCACAGTGTTGGAGCTACCCAGAGTTTCATCAAGTCTTAGGGCATCAAGTCTTAGGGCATCTTAGGCCTCCTCACACTGACCCTGTAGAGATTTGCCTGATCAGCCCATAACAACAGGACCCATCTTTGAAGTTCAGGGCCCAGCTACATCAGCACAAGCAGTAGCAGCATCAGGCTCAACATACATTGGGCAAAGAAGCAAAAGAAACAGCCCACCTCTGTTTCAAAAGGCTTGAAGGTTCCTGCCCTTCTCTTCCTCCAGCCCCTTCCATAAAAACTTTGCATGCAGAGCAGTGTCTCTTGGGTCCCTCATTCTCTTGAGCAAAGTAAACAGACCTCCCATGCAGCGACAAATGAACAACAAACAGAGGGAGAATAAGAAAAAAAAATCTCACTGCCAACTCAAAGATTTTTTTTCTTGGCATGTTTAATATAAAAAAAAAATGTGCAAGCTATGCCCCAAGGGTGACCCTGCATAAAGGCAGATCCAATGTCTGCCATTTTCTCCTCAGATCACCACAGACACCCCATCTCTTCCTGTGCTCTTACCCTGATGCACACGCACACATACAGAGCCCTAAGAATCCTGGCACCCAGACGGCTTTTTCAAGCATGCCAAAACAAGCTCAGCTCCTAAATCCTTTTTAGAATTTGGGCTTGTGTGGAAATGTGTTTGCCTCCATCCTATGTTTATTTTCTTTTGTTTTCAGGTTTGTTAGCCCAAGGGCAAATGTTGTTCCTAGCACCAGTTTTGGGGTTGGGTTTTGTTTTGGTTTTTTTTTTTGGTATTTATCTTTCAATCAAGTGTTCCTCCTTGTGAGGATAAACAGGATGTTTAGAGACTCTGGGTATGACGACCAGTCTTTGACAGCTGTTGTGAGACACCACACACTGGGTTTGCCATGTGTGCAAGCGCTGGCACAGCTCTGCAGCAGGCTCCCTTCATGACCTAAGAAACCTTCAACAGCTCTGTGATTTCAGCACAGGCTCACGAGAAATGCACCACACAGACATGATCCAGAACAACTCCCTGGCTTCTCCCTCCATTTAGCAGGATAACACCTGCCCACCTCACAGCCATTCCCTTTCTAGTCCGCTCATTTCACTGGTTTACCTACACTAAACTATGCTCTGCCTCTGAGAAATTTTTCTTTTCCAGGTGCATACAGACAGACAAGAGTCAAAATACTTCTAAATCACAAATCAACAGAGGGAGTTTCCCAAACCATTTTTTAGGAACGGAAGTTTTCCAAACCTTGAATCACTGACATTGGTCTGACTCCTAAAACAAGAACTTTGGAAAATGAAACATAGATAGCACTAAGGGCCGGATCTCAAGCAAGACCTACTTGTCTAAAACACCATGTCCAACACCCCAGTCACCACAGAAGAAAATGCACTGCCTAATTCTGCACTACACAAATTCTCCAAAATCTTAATCACTTTTTATTTGCAGCATTTTCTAACAGCAGAAGGCAGGAAAGATTAAGAGACTGATAATTAGTCCTGTAAGAGACTGATAATTAGTCCTGTTTTGTAATTAAAAACAATTAGTTTTGCACCAGCCCCTAATTACTGCATTCTCAAGCCACAGAATAAGTGACTGTGATATATTTCCCAAATTCTGCAAGCTGGGTGTGTCTGCAACAGCAGCACACACTTTGATAAGCCATACTATACACAAAGAGCTAAATGCTGTCTAAACAGTCATGAATCACTTCAGAAGAAATGGCTCAACCACTATGTCATCTTATCTAGTCTAAAACCTTTTGCATTTAAAGGAAATAATATTTACAGAAATTACCTCTCTTTTCTACAAACACATGATTCCTGAGCAGCTACGCTCAGTTTTCCCGTAACAACTACTTTGTGTAATTCACAGGACAAACGACAACATGCTGGTGACTTTCATGCTGTTTGGGCCCAGCTTATTCAAGGAAAATGACTTGGTCCTGCAAGTCTTGTCAAGTTCAAGCCTTGAAATCTATTCCAGGTAACATTCGACCACAAGCTTCTGGCCTATGCACAGAAAGTACAGCATGAAATTTTATGGTGTGTGTCATTCAGGAGGTCAAAAGGGATTATCACAATATTCCTTTTTAGCCATGGTACCTACGAGCCCTGGCATATAAACCACCCTGGAAAGCTATTCTCAGACAACTGCTTTAAATTGGACTCTGAGCAGACCTTGAACTCTACTTCAGGAGAAAGCAGCATTGTCAAGATAACGGTTTTACAGCTTTCAGTCCTCCCAGGAAAAATAGTGCTTGCTTTATGTACCTCTTCCTGTTGCACACACTGAGCAGGCGTCCTCCATCCAACCCACACTGCTCTCTGCGAGCCGTTCCACAAACACGCCGGAGCTGAAGAAGCAACAGTCTGTCCTAACAGCCTGAAAACTCAAATAAGTAAAATAGTTCTCCTGAAATAAAAACCCCAACTTTGATGTCATTGGGATAACCTGGAAGGAGCAGGAATTCCCCAGCCATGAAGACATTTTCCACACCAAATCCACCTTGGATAAAGTAAGCCAAATTTTCCTACTGCTTCATTCATTCAGCACTGCTAATGGCAGTGGGTCAAGAGTAGATGAAATCATTGAATATATTTTTCTGTCAGCCGATGCATAATTTGGGGGTCCCACTTTGGGAGTGGGTGTCAGAAACTCTGGATTACCTGTTCTTAGGCACGTTCAGCCATGAAAGCCAGCCATCTATCCTCCCTGTGCTTCACCTTTCCTTTACCCAGAACAAGAATATTTGTTAAAGGGATTAGCATATACCTTTTCTGGGACCTACCACAGGGTTGTACTCACTTCTTTCCTGTAATTTAGCCTTTTCTCTTCTCTTTTTTCTCTGACAAGCAAGGAATGATGGCCAGGACTGCAAATCTGATGCCACTGATGTGCAGGTCACGCCTAATCTTTAACATAGTGGTGTCCCTCAGGGGTCTGTACTGGAACTGGTTCTATCTTCATCAGTGACATAAACAGGGGGACCAAGTGCACCCATGGCAAGTTTGCAGACAACACCAAACTGAGTGATAACGAATTGACACACCTGAGGGACAGGATGCCATTCAGAGGGACCTGGACAAGGTCAAGAAGTGGGCCCATGGGAACCTTGTGAGACTCAGCCAAATCAGGTGCAGGGTCCTGCTCCTGAGCTGGGTCATGGAGATGATTAGAGGGATGGAACACCTCTCCTGTGAGGAAAGGCTGAGAGAGCTGGGGTTGTTCAGCCTGGAGAAGACTCTCAATGGAGACCTTATTGCAGTCTTCCAGTACTGAAAGGGGGCCTGTAAGAAAGATGGGGACAGATTGTTTAGCAGGGTCTGTTGCAATAGGATAAGGGATAATGGTTTGAAACTAAAAGAGGGTCAACGTAGATTAGATATAAGGAACAAGATTCTTACAATGTGGATGGTAAAACACTGGAACAGGTTTCCCAGAGAGCTCATAGATGCCCCATTCCTAGAAACATTCACGGACAGGTTGGACTGGGCTCTGAGCAATCCAATCTAGTTGAAGACATCCCTGGTCATTGCAAGACTGATGGACAAGACAATTTTTAAAGGTCCCTTCCAATGCAAATGATTCCATGATTCTATAATCTGGGTAACACAGAAGATAAAGCTACCACAGCTTTATGCCTAACCAGTTACGAACTGTGCTGCACCCTCTGAGGTCACATAGCAAGGCTCAGATGATGACAAATGGTTACGAGACTCAGTACTTTTGTTATCTGCAGGAACCTGTCCCTAGCACCCACCAGAGCACTACCTACAACACAAATCTCATTTCTAAGGTGTAATGTTAGGGGAGTCACTTAGATAGTCACCTCTGCACTGTCTCTAGAGTTCGTTTTGCTTTGTTTAAAAAAAAAAAAAAAAAAGCAATTGTGTGTTCCCTCTAAAGTGTCCTGGTATTGCGTTCCTCATTGCTGGATGGTATTGCTGGGATAGCACTCACTAAGCATAGCCAGATGCCTTTCTCCACCAGCCCAGCCAGCACATCCAACTGCACATCCACCAGCTGTTCCAGCACTTCACTCTCTTTGGGGGGTTGCACACGTTCAGAGAGGAAAGAAACTGCATTCAGCATCCCCCCTGCACGTCAGAGAAAGCAGCAGCTGCAGAGCTGTGCACGCCAAGTGCAGGACGTGGCTTCTCCTGCACCTCAGTGAACATCACTCTCTTCAACCAAGTCATTACTCTGGTCCTTGGAGAAGTTATTCACGTGTATATCCACATCCTTGGGCACAGGTATGGCCGCTGACATAGCCAAGGACAGCTCAACACCTCTGACAGCAGGGCTAGACGTGACTTCACAGGAGCTGCTGATCCTTTACATCACCTGAAACAAACATCAGGATGTGCTGGAAAGAGGGCAGTACATTGAACAAAACTCACAAAAAACTCTTGAGTCCCTGCCCTAGTTTCAGAACTCGTTTGCTGTACTTCCCTCTGGTACATCTGATACAATCTGTGCCTTTGTATTACAGTATCATCTCTGTTATCTTTTAGCCTACCTGTACAAATTGGGGAATGGGATTTGTGAAGCACTGAAGCACCCGATCATATCAACCACTAGCACTTCCTCAGACACACTGCTCAGCAAGGGAAAGATTCGAGATTTTTTTAATCCCACTTCCATGGCAATTGAGAGCATTAAAGGAAAATATTGTTGGGTCTGGGACTTGGACTTTTTTTTAACCTTACCTTAATTTCACAGGAATACTGTTTTAGAGGTAGCTGGTAACATCGAGGAATGAGTCCCTGCCCAGTAACAGTGGCTTGGAACTAGGTGATCTTTTAGGTCTCTTCCAATTCAAACCCTTCTATAGGATTACATGATTACTCTCTTATGCAGCTTGAGTATCTGCCAGACTTTGGTTACAGCAACTTGATACAGATATGGGTGTGTTCTCATTTGTGCCATGAGACGGAAACCTGCCTTGAACATGAGCTAGAAATCAGCTGCCCCTGAAGAAATCACAGAGTAGCAAAGCATGGTAGACCTGCACAGAGCCTAGTGCATATTTGGGACTGCAAATAAATTTTACTCATCTGGGGTCCTCAACGTCAGTACAGAAGCTGGCAACTCCAACATGTCCTGACCTCTGACCATTAACAGGGAAGGCAGAGGTTGATGGTTAAATCTATCACTGCTGTTACACCTAGCACATCTAATGCTGCTTCATTCATCCAGAAGTAACACAGTTGACTGCTTGCTCAAGGCTGACCAACCAGTTAGGAAGACACATGGCAGCACTAGGTGCTTTCTATCTTAACCATGATGAAAAAGATGGAGTTACCTACATTGGAGATAACCACAAAGGAAAGTGAAAAAAAACCAGCAAACTCCCTAATATCATATTGAAGGAACAAAGCCCAAGTTGCAATATAGGTCATCTCCATACTTACCTGTGAGTTTGAGAAACAGCCCCTTTAAAAAAAGGTATTAAAACAAAGGAGGGGGGAGGAGGAGGCTTTGTACAGCAGAGAGACCTTTGCACCCAGACTAATTCAGTCACCCTACTTTAAAACTGCAGGCAGCTCCTGATTTAACCTGGACTTTCACATGTCACTACAAAACTCTGGAAATGTTGCCTTTGCAGATATGCCAAACATATGAACTGTTTTCAGTGAAGTCAGTATTTTTCCACATCTACTATTGTAACTCTACTGGCAGGCTGGGAGTAGCAAATCCTCCCTTATCTCCCTCCTCTCTAAGAGCATCTCTCTCTGTTTAAGTACCAGCTAACTTAGACCATACACGATCCCCCTTGGAAAGTGGACAAAGAGGGGGGTGTAAGCAACAAACCACAGAAGGAGGTGGACTGTCATGCACAAGGGAAGTAGCAGGGAGAAAGAGGTGACTAATGAACAGAAGGGGGTGCGTAAAATCCTACTTGGATTGACTCTCTGGAGAACAGCTGTTTCCTTGTAAACAACTTGCTAGCTGTCCAAACAAGAAGTTCAGACACAGAACAATAAAGGATAGCACCCGGGGAAGAAGCACTGAAGGCATGGGCTCATTCACTACCCTGCCAATTGCTCCAAGTGGCAGAATTCAAGAGCCAGGGAAACATTAGTGATACATTTAACCCTGCACGTGCTGCCTTGTAGCAAACAGCCTGCAGAAATACCCTTCTCCATCTGTGAAGTTCTTCCTAGCTCTCCTTTTCCCCCACTGTTTTGGACACAAAAGCAGAACCCATTACTCGACAAAGGAAAAGAGTAAATATCCTCATCAGAGTGAGGAGAAACAGCCACAGAGCCAAGAAATGAAAACACTGAATGTGGCAGCCCAAAAGGCCTAGAAAAGTTCTACCACTGCCCTGGCATCAGCAACTTGGAAGTAGAGGGAGTTACACCAGAAAAAGTAAAAAGAGTCTTTTTATTAGTCTTCAGCACAAAACAGGTTACACTGTCAGGAGCACTTCCATGCCAATACAACTGTGTCCACACAGGACACTTGCCAGCACTGCAAGGTAGCTGCAGAGAGGGGAAGGAATACCAGCATAACCGTGCCAGAAAACATTCCTAAGGCAGGCTGGTCAGGGAAGGCAGCTACCTACACTGCACAACAGCAAGCAGAAATATGCATCACCTTTGTCTGTTCCTTGATGCTTAACACATCAAACACATATGTGCTCAGTCACAAACCTGATCTATAAAAACCCTGTCCCCAAAATGCTACACAACTGTTACAAGAGTACAGTAAGATCATGTGCCTTTCTCCAGGAAAGGAGGGGTCACTGCAAGGAAGGCAACAGGATAGCAGGACACACTGAATGACAGTAAGGGCACCCTATGTCCTGAGCCTACAGTACAGTTGTCTACACTTTCATGTCCACCTCCAACTAACCTGACTTTTATACATTCTAGTCAATACAAACTGCACGTATCCCAGGAAATTAAATGCCTCCTATTTCTACTCAAAATAGCCCACAGCAGCACAAAGAAAGTAAGCATAATTACACTCTCACAGTCAGAAATGACAACAAGGAATTCCACATTTTAGAAACAGTTCACAGAAAAGACCTGGTGCAGTCAGATTTATTTTACCTTTTTATTTCTTCGGGGCCATTTTGTTGTAATCAAGCACAAACAGCCAGAAAAAAGACATGCTAGCAAGGGCTGCTCAAGTATAAACATTCGGTCATTAGGAGAAGGGAAGAGTGCAAGTTGTGCTAATCAAAATCCCTCTGAGCCTAAAGGAAGGCAGCTGGCTTGTTGCATCAAAGTCCAAACCAGTCAGGGACTCCACCTCGTCTGGGGTCACCTTCCTGCTTCTGCTTCTCTTTCTCCATATATTTATCCCTGAAGTCATCGAAAGAGCGAGTTTCTGAGTCTTGTTCTTTCTCTGGAAATAGGTTGGGAAACTGAAAGGTTTGTCCTTGGCCCTAAAGAGAAAACAAATGGTCAGAGACATTCCAGCCTTTCTGCAGTAGCCATAACGCATACACTTACAGTGAAAGACCACCCTGAATTTCCAGCTAGTGCAAAATGGTACCTTGCAACCTCCCAAAATATCTTTCCACCCTTGTCCCCAAGATACATGTATATCCCTTCTCCTCAAAAGCTAACTTTCAGCCTCTCCTCTTCTGTGTGCTACTTAAGACACTGACATGAGGTTTTTTAACAGATGAATGATCAGGAGATGGACATCTCTACAAAGACTTTGAACCAGCTCAGAGATGTTTTATGAGTCATACAGTAAAAATAAGATGAGCAAAATAAGTGATTTTGTTAAAGTAACACCACCAAGGAAATACACAGTGGAGCAGACATTCATTATGTTAACACTCAGGTTATGAGTAGTGGTTGTAGTTGTTTAGATCTCAGCTAAGGATAAGAGAGAGCAGTCCTAGCAGCTGTTATTGTAGGGTGTAATGTGGGAATACAGAATAACAGATATCAGAGGTCTCTTATCAACAGACATAAAGACTGTGGTGTAAAACAATTACAGTGGGAACAATTGGTCTAATATATCACTACTGAGATTAAAGTGATTACATCTGCATCAGTCATTCTGCCTAACAGACAAGTCATTTTAGTGAAACATCATCATCAGAGCTATGTCTCCCACTTGGAAAATAAACATTTGCTTGGTCTCTGGTTTTTATCTAACAGCAGGAAACCATTTTTCTGTGGAAATGTACTATCCTATTAATATTACCTACTTATTTTTAGTGGTGTTTGCTCTAAGCATAACTTCATTAAACTGAACAATATCAGCCCTTCCATAATAAAACTTGTATCTGGTCACCCATAACTCTAAAGTTACTCTCCAAAACACAAATGAACCCATACATTAACTTCTCTGGCAGCATTCTGCATACAGAAATCCTAAGACAAGCATTTAAGTGCTTCAGATGAAAACAGGTGGGTTTGGCTTTTTTTCAGATCAGCCAGTCTTTAAGTTTATGCAGTAAATATAACCAAACAGGAGGCTCAGTGATGAAATGGTTCCACAAAGGACATGAAAGGAGCCTTCCCCAACATGACTACCTACTCCACATACTGGGATCAGAAATATGACATAAATAAATCCAACAGAACCGTCACCACATCCCTAACACAGCTGAATGTGTTCTATGTTTCATTTAATCATATACACTCAACCTGGCAAATAACAGGTGTGAAAAAATTAAAACCTCATATGCTTTGGAGAGAAAAAAGCATGACTTATTCCAGATGAGATTATCCAGACAGGAATCTACAAAATACCAACTCTAGACAGCAATGCTCCAGTTGTTTTTGTAGTGCATATTTCTTGGGGGTTTCCTAAGAGCCTGACCATACTACAAAAACAACAAGGGAGCTGCTGTGCACATTGCTTTTTCCTTGATTCTAGCCTGGATAAGCTCAACTGGAACATATCAAGGTTTTCCTTTCCATTTGTGTATACTCTGGGGTTTCACCGCTTTTGTACCTTTAAATTACCAAAAGGTATCCTTATAACAGCTGTCCTTTGACAGCTAAATCACAGTCCCATTTCATGGCACAGAAAGAAACTGGCCTTACCAGGGTCCTTGAGCAAGCGCAAAGCTGCAGCCTACTGGACCTCTTCCTGCAGCAGGATCAGCAACAAGCACCCTTGAGGCCAAGCACTGCCCAGGATTTTAGCACACAGAAGCATTTGGAAAAGAATTTGTTAATATTACAAAAAATTGCTGTGTTTTAACCGTGCTGTGGGTAGGTCACTCAGCCCTGTGGTACCTCCAGAACAGCCAAGGGCCCACACTAAAGACCTGTCTGCCCTGGAGAGGAAGCCATTTTAGTTAAACAAGTCAGAAAACAACTCAGGCTAACATGGTAGGCACACCATCTCCACTGAAAATCTGAGAACTATTTATATTGGTAACAGTGTAGTAAGGGACTGTTCTTGTTATGCAGCACTTTCATTCTGGTATGCTTCCAGGACCAATGCATTTCCCTTACTGGAGAATGAAGGAAAGCTGTCCCTAAAGCATACTAACAACATCCATGGTAATTCACTAAGCATTGCAAAACAGTTATTATTTTAAAAAGAGGGAAGAAAACAAAAAAGATACACATAGAGACTGTAGCAAAACCAGACAAACCTTTAAACTGTTTATCAAAGTGCTCACAGTTCGCATTTCAAGGCTGGTGAAAGTCAAATATTGAGCTGAAAATGTCAATCTGTATCTGGAGCCTTTTAATAAATCAAAATCAGCACAGACAAATTGGCTCTTTCCAGCTCTTGTTTTGTGAAGAAATTCTGATTTTGGCTGGCAGCCAAACACGATTCGAAACAGCCAAGACATTACACCCTGAGAACTGAAGGTTGATAAATCTTAAGTAACAATACTCTGCAGTAATACTGCACCGTAAGGCTCTGGAGTGATGAAAGCTGTATGAAAAATAGCTGTTGTGCATGGTCAGTAGCTAGTTTTCAGAAGAAGCCTGTATCTTGGGTATTTCAAAATTTAAAAAAAACCAAAAGGCATCAACTTACATAAAGGATTGTGAGTCTGTCCAGGCATATTTACACTCAGTGCATCTTCCACATAATGCCAGAGGCTACTGAGGTTCAAGCTCATATGCCACCTCCTCAAAAAAATGCCCACCAAAGGATCAAGAGGGATTGTCACTCCTTTACACAGTGCTGCTTTTTCTTACACCTTTTCTTTGCAAAAGTTTTCCCTATTGCTATACAGCAACCATTTGACAACCATGATAAATGCATCCTCAGAATGAAATCCTCACTGGAATAAAGCAAACAATTTTTACCAAGTTCCTCAGGGTTTATCTGGTTTACAAACTGCTAGAACATGAAGTGCTGGCATATCCAGCCAGAAAGGAAGATTCTTACTTGAAAACCTTGCATTTGTTCACAGTTTTACCTTTTGCAAGCTATTTATCATTTTAATTGCTGAATTACTGGAATTCTCATAAGCTGAAGTAACCTCTAAAAAGCCTAGAACTTGCTTCTACTTAGAACTTCTGCCAACATAATTACCTTAGTTAGAAGCACAGAGAAGATAACACCACTTTTCTACTCAACATAGCTGTGCTAAAAGAAAACCCTGTAAAAAAGGCAGACACTGGAAAAAAAGTAATTTTGCTCAGATAATTCAGTCTGTCTTGGAACTGGGAAGATGTTTTTCACCAATGTGAAGTGATCCCCTGATACTCTGGAATTTGTCAGGATAAGCTCTACCACCATGTGCTCACCTCATTCTTAAGTGAAGCCTTACAATACTAAAAATAAAAGAACAAAAACCCTCAAACAAAGCAAGTCAGAGGAGTGGCATAGAACACTTAAAAAAATAAAGGCAACATGATGATTTTACGCATTGCTCTTCTCAGTTTGGGGTCTTCCCAGAGACCTCCTTTTTTCCTACAAATTCTAAGTGCATTTTCCCCCAAATGCACGAGTGAGATGTGTGATCCAGTGCTCAGATAACAGAAACGGGACCCATTAAACTTCTACTCATGCACAACTCTAATCCTCAATTCAGCACTACCCAAATGTAAAAGTGAGTAATATACAAGGCCTTATGAGGATTCATTTGTTAAATGCTAATAACATCCTTCACAATAAAAAGTGACCTTAGCATCAAACATTTATTCCCCCTTTAGATTTCAAGCCTTTGAAAGGGTAAAAACACACCTTGTTCTTGGAGTCTGTCTAAAGAGTTATCACATGGAGTGGTACAAATTGCCTCCATTCATTTTAATGAGAGGTTAAGTGACCACAATTAGGCCTATGGAGTCAAGTGCTGGCCTTTCCACTGCTGAGCCTCACGTCAGAAAACTGCTGGAAGGATTATCCAGCACAAATTCACTTATACTTCTCTGACCTTTGCGTCCCCTGAAAAGTTTAGAAATGGAAGGTCAGCACAGATATTACTGTGCAGCAATGATGCAGCAAACACCAATCATGTAAACAACTCTGAGATCTTCTGGTTATTTGGATAATTGAAGCACTTACTACTGTCCTTCAGAATTAGCAGAAAAGTGATGTTTATCGTATCACTAACTACAGAAACGCTGGACTCCCCAAAGCACGGGATTCAGTCCAGCAGTAGCAGCAAATGCAGCTAAGTTTAATAATTCAGTACATTTGAACAATTCTCCTGCTATTGCAGTGGTAACATCTGATGCTAAAATGAATGGCAAAATAGCACAGAAAGCAACTTCAAAAATCCACTCAGGAATGACACTGCATATGGATCATCCAAGTTTCCTCTGAATTCAAAAGAAAACTGCTGTCACATCTGATGTGCAAACAGGTTAATTACTCTGAATGTACGGGATACTCTAAACGGGGGCTGAGAAGAAAGCATTTGCAAATGTGTTCCCGACGGTGCCATCATTCAAGCAGCTAAATAGGTGTTAGTCCTAACGCTGACAAGGTCAGACTCCTTTTTACAGCCATCTCCACTAGATTTCTCAAAACAGGTTTAATTAAAAATAGGTCTGGATTCCAGAGGCTTGTCTACAGTTGTGCTCCCACGGGTACTAACACCTGTTAAGCGAAACCAGTGAGAACACTAAAGGAGGAGAAGGAGGGGATGTTGTTGTTTTTTTTTAATTTCCCTGATGTTAATGCAACTGCAAAGTTTTCCACTGGCTTTCTTCTTTTTTGTTCATTTCATTATGATAATTACAGCTGTATTGGAGTAAGGAGAAAGGCTGCTGTATCACTTTTATTTTATCTAGTTTGCAAAGATGTAAAACTTGGGTCTAATTTAAAAAATAGAACAGTGTAGAAAAGTAGCATTTGATACACAGGGCCATAAGCCTCTAACTTAAACCTTTCTCATCACATTCCAAAAAGGGAAAAAAGGCAAGCGGGCTCTGGAATGGCAAGATATTGTTGATCCACAGCCTTCTATGATTTGAGGTATTTTTTTAGTGCGAAAATATTATGCTTGGACAGATCACGTATTTGTCCAGTTACTGCCTGAGAATAAAGTAAACAGCTCTGAATCTCCAAGAAATAGTATTTGGAAAAGAAAGGACAACAATTCTTACATGTGGAACAGCTGGGGCACTAGTCTGACACCTAAGGGCATGTTGACAATGACTTCAAACACCTTCCACCTTTGAGACACTTGCAGTAAATCAATGGATATGTGTGTTGCACTGGGACACATAAGGTGATGCTTCATGAAGCAGGGAAACATAACTGGTCATGAGAATAAACTCAATTTCATTCAGGTAAACTGCACCACAGCTGCCACCGAGTCACACTGGAAAGAGCAATACTTCCACCTAGTGGGCAACAGAAAGATCAACCCAAGACCTTCCAAAAACACATCCATATTTTTCCAGTCATAAGCAGTTTTAACTTGAAACTGGATTAATGAGAGAAAACACAGCTGGTAAAAATGGTGGGAAAGCCCAGCTACTCTGACTCACGGCAGATGCAAACTAATTCTCATGAAAATAAGGATTTTACAGTGGTTAGCAAAGACTTTCCTAAATTAGGCAGATATTAACAATGGACTGCATGGAGCCTGTAATGGCCTGATCACACCATGAATGAGAATGAAGGCAAACTCTTTAGATTCAGAAATGACACTGGGTTTCTGGCATCACCCACTGTTTAAAGTTGGTGTGAACACAGAGCTGGGAGCTCATTGTCTGAGACATCAGAGCTAGTGATGAAAAGCAACAAACAAAAGGAAAAAGAGAAAGGGGGAGGAATAAAGAAACCTAAATGTTAATGGAATTAACAGACCACAACAACAATAGGAAAAAAAAATAAATCAGAGAGAAGAAACAAGGTGAGGAAAAAACACAGAGACCAAGCTTCACTGGCAAGAGTTTAGCAAATGGCCAGGATTCCCTCCCTTGACATGAAAAACACCACCAAAAAGTGGTCCCCAACCCTGTTCCTGAGAGAGATGGAAAACATGGCATTCCTCAAGAACTTATTATGGTAATTGTAGTATAAGGCACAAAGGGACTCTTGCTGTCCCATGTACTAAGAGACCTCAGCCACAGTGGAAAAGGGCTCCATGCATTGTCCAGAAGACAAAATGGGAGGCTGGAGGAATGACCAAACTACTCCTGCCTCCAATAACAAGCTAGTTTAGGTAAATCTCTACGCCTCTGCTGATCAACCCTTAAGGTGATGGCTGCTATCCTATACTGAAAGGCTGAATGTGAAATAAACGCACAAAGGCACTGCCTTAAATGAGTGTCTTGTTCCAACACAGCAGCAGCAGCATTCTGCTTCCCACTCCTTCGCCCTGACTATCTACAGGTTGCAGACTACCTCCTTCTCACCTCGGCAGACAAAGGACACAGGACTGCATTACTGTGAAATAAAATCTGAGAACTGACTAGAGTTCACTGGAGACCCATGTCTGCTTCAGCCTTGGGAAACAAGTTTCTAAAAGTGAGGAAGTCACTAGCAAGAGGCTGTGGCAATGGAAAGTGCCTGCAACTACCTACTAAAAGGAACAACACTCAGAGAAAGCAACTTGTGAGATACATTATCAATCCAAGAATTCAGTTCCCAACTGTACAGTCCTGATCTCCAGCAAACAAAAACCTAGCACAGACAGTCCAGGAGGGGGAATTTGCTCACCAAAGCAGAGACTCTTCCTTGAAAAAGGAACATGTGTTTTAGCCATCGTAATGTAAAATCCTCACAGAGACGAGGCTGCCTTTAACTTCAGCAGTCAATCAAAGCTGGTCCTCATCTAAATACAACTCTGTTACTACCTAGTAACATCACACTTCATGCTGTTCTTTAAAATTAGGTAAGGGCTGTCTAGAAAAACACTCCGTCCACACTTTGCTTTTGCCCCTTCCCAGAAGGGGCTTAGAAAAAAGTCTTTTAAGCATATTTAAACTTTGAAATATTAAAAATCAGATTTCCCTTTTTTTTGTGCCTCCTGAGTTTGACCCCAAGTTCATATGAAGTCTTAGCCAGTCTTTAAGTTCACAGAGTGGTCCCCCAGCACTGAATCCTTGTCCTAAGACGGAGTAACAGTGATGTGTTGCCAACTGCAATTTTGAGCTTATGGTTTTACAACCATAAATAGCATCTATTTAATGTAATTTTGGTATGTGAAGGGTTTTTCTGTCACTGGTTGCACTTCTTTTTTTCATAAAGACAGGTAAGCCCAAGAGAAGTCTAAACTATAACATGTTCCTGTTATGAAAGAAATTTATAAGAACATGAAGCTCCTTTTCCACTGGGCAACCAACGTATGTTTCAGAGCCCGGTTCAGCCACAAAGCACGTTTGTTTGCACATGACTAAAGGCTCTCCAAGGAATAAGCCTTAGTCTTCTCTGAAATTCAAAGACCTTTAATAAGAAGTTCCCTGCCCTCATAATATATTCTTTCACTTACTGGACATTTCAGCAATCAACCACACAACTTGTGAACCTTCCAGGACACAGAGTACAGGGTCAGCATGAAACTCTCTGGCAAAGCAGCACCCTATGACATCAGACCACAACCTACAGACAGACCTCAAACCAACACAGGACTTGAAAACTAACCATTTGTTTGAATTTCATCTTCAGACCAAGTCATTTAAACCTCTTTACATTCTGGAATGTGTTAAAGAAACTGTCATTATTAGAGGATTGGCAGAAATACTCAGCCAACCAGGACAACTCACTGGCCATTACTTTCAGCTTGGCTGGTTAACAGCCCCTTTCTCTTTCCTCACAAGCATCCACGTTAACTCACCAGCTGTACATAGGCAACCTTGTAATCTGGCTTCTTCACTCTCTGATTCCTGTGATTCCTCTTGTTGTTTGCACCTGCAGAGATGAAGAGAAGCCCACCTTTTACTTCCCAGGACTTTCAAATTCTCCAAAGCAAGGCCATAGTGAAGAGGGGACTTGCTTAGTTCTGATTTATTGTTAGTTGGAATACTCTTCCTTCACTACCAGCACAGCACCACAATTTAATTAAAGTGTACTTAAACTCTGGACACTCCTCTCCTCGTTTAGAAGTAGAGAACTAAGGCATCACCAGCCTGCTGCCACTGTGCTTTCACACCACACACAAAGTCTGCAAAGCAGCAAGGAGAAAAGCCTCCCAAGTAGGGGCCAGGGGTGATAAACTGCCCTCCCAACATCCAAAACTTCAGGAAGACAAGGAGAAAATGACCTCTAAGCAGCCTTAAACTTGACAATTTTTACAATTCAGCTGATGAGCTGCATCTACTGTTTATATATCAGGAAATTATACTCTACATCCAAACAAACCAAAGCATCTCAACCTTCTCCAAGCATACTGGTCACAACTGAAGTGGGATGTACAACTTATCCCCTTCATGTTAGGCAGACATTAAAGCTCTCAATTTATTAGGCATTCTAACCCCTTTTTTATCCTTGACTATATACCATCCCTTAAAATTAGCAGTGAGGGACAAAAAGGTTAGAAGGACAAGCATGAGTATTTTTCAGTGCTGTTTGGACCTATATGTGTTTGGTATTCATGACTTAATTTAATTCTATTTTTCACACAAGCATATTACAGATGATACTTCCAGGCTTTTCCTTCCTTTATATATTCTGAGTTTTACAACCTTATTCTGAAGGTTTTTCTTTCATCCTCCATTTTTCACTACTACAGGTCTTTTTTCCTATTCTTTTTAAAATCATCCTTAATCTTGCCATTATAAACACATAATTCCTTTCTTAAGAGTCACTGCATGAAAAATGAAAAAGCCATCAAAGATGTTCTAACCAAGTTATTCTTCACTCAATAATTACACTGGTAAAAAAAAAAAAGAAAAATATTCCTGACTGCATCCAAACTGCAGTCAGAGAAGCTCTGGGGAAAGAAGCGTTTGTATGTAGAGGTGACATTATCTAAATTTAGCCTATTTCAGTTAGAATTTAGTCCCTCTGTTCCAAGTCAAGAGCTCAGCATAAGTTAAAACTAGGAACATTTTTCCTTTTTCTCGTGGGTTGTTTTTTTTGTTGGAGTTTTGGTGGGGGTTTGTGCAGTTTGTTGTTGTTGCTGTTTCAACGGGTTGTAGGGGTTGTAGAAGAGAAAAAACAGAAGAGGAAATATTCAAATCTGTAGCAGAAATCTGGTAACAACAGGTGATAAAAATCTCAAATTTGTCAAGATATTTTTCTGACATTATCTACTGGTTCAACAAAATATTTTTCTTTGCTCTACAAACTTTGCCTATTATTAGACCATAACACCTCCTTTCTGTGCATGCAAGCTAATCTCAGCTCATTTTTAAAACGAAGGCTACAGCCGAAATTAGGTTTAACTGCTACTCGAATTGAAACGCATGAAACAGTTCCTTCTGAAGGGAGACACCCACTGGTCTTCACGGAGAAACAGCACCAACTACAAAAGCTCAAGCTAGATAACCGTCAGAATGATTAGCCTTTTTAAATTCAGATTTTCCTTTTTAGAGTGAAATTTACATCATCATTTAATCAAAGCATTCCAGTATGAAGTGGTGCATGTTCATCTGAAAGGATGGAAGCTAATAGACATCACCTGCTAAGCACCTGCAACCACTGGAACCAAAGTCTGCTGAAATCTAACAGACCTTTTGAGAGGTGGTCTACTCTGTCCCTGCAGGGATGCTGTATTTAGATTACTCAACAGCACTTACCATACTGTATCCTGGTCCTCACAGCAGCTACCGGCACATTGTATATTCTTTCAAGGTAATTCCTGATATCCAATTTTGTCATTCTAGGCAATGGAAAAACATTTTGGGGGAAAGAAAGAAAAAATAAAGTGTAAATATTTAAATAAAATAAACTAGAGACTGGTTAATACTGTGGAATAAATGTCTTCTTCTTGTTTTAGCCAAGACAGATTTAATACATGAAAGTATAAACTCAACCTAGACCACACACTGCTACAGCAATTTAAGATCCATAAACTGTAACAACTGTCAAATATTTTATCATCTGTAGTCTCAACATTCAAAATGCCAGGTATATTCTGTCTTCAGCAGGCTCTCTCACTGCCCAACCTGAGACACCTTTCTTTCTTTATTCTGAGTAGGAGCTGCTGATCTTACCAGAACCTGCCACAGGCTTGTGGGCTCTAACGTGTGCCAGCAGACTGGTCAGGCTGCAAGAGTCCTGACAAATAACTGGATACCACCTTGCTTACTCTGGATCAGATTCATAAGCACTTCCTTCTTCCTTGGCTCGTCCCTGGGAAGGCTGAGCCTCACTAACACCCGGGGAGAGGAGCCACGCAAAGCTGGTCATTAAATCAGTGCCCTCGCCGCCCTCTGCAAGGTCTCCTTGATGCAGAAGCCCCTTCCCTGCCCCAGCACTCGGCCCCCCACCCCTCAGCCCACAAGCCCAGCCGCCGTGCCCGCACTCACTCCATGGAGACGCGGAACTGGACGGTGTCCTCGGGCTGGGGCACGCCGGGCCGCACGGCCAGCATGAAGAAGTTGGGACGGAAGATCCGCAGCTGCGGGCCGCCCCTCTGGAACAGCGGGTACCTGAGGGGACACGCTACCGCTCACTGACCGGCCGGCCCCTCACCCCGCTGTCCCGACCGAGCCCCACCGGTCCCCCCTCACCACCCCATCGCCCATCCCACCCCACCGCCGCCTGCCCCGCTCTGCTCACACGGCCCTCCTGCCCGCTCTGNACAAGGAGCTACCAGAGAGGGGCCAGCGGAGGGTCACAAAGAGGAGGAGGGGTCTAGAGAATCTCTCTTACGAGGAGAGACGGAGGGAGCTGGGCCTGTTTAGTCTGGAGAAGACTCAGAGGGGATCTCATTATTGCATACAAATATCTGCAAGGAGAATGCCGAGAGGATGGGGCCAGATTCTTTTCAGTGCTGCCTAGTGACAGGAAAAGGAGCCATGGCCATAAACTAAAACACGAGAAGTTCTTCAACATGAGGAAGAACAGCTTTACACTGAGGGTGGCAGAACAGTGGAACAGGCTTGCCAGGGAGAACGTCGAATCTCACCCCCTGGAGATAATGAAAGCCTGGACACCTTCCTGTGTCACCTGCTCTGGGTGACACTGCCTTAGCAGGGGAAGTGTTGGACTCAACAATCTCCAGAGGTCCTTTCCAACCGTAACAATTCTGTGATTATGTGAAACTATCACCTCTGAGGGATGCTACAGTGCTGTCTGCCTTTACTGGGGTCTTGTCCTGACTCTCCTCCTGTCTTCCACGCTGGTGAGGCCCCAGCACAACAGACACAGCGCTGTTAGATCAGGCCCAGAGGAGGCCACAGAGATGCTGAAAGGGCTGGGACACCTCCCTTGTGAGGACAGGCAGAGAGCTGGGGTTGTGCAGCCAGGAGAAGGGAAGGATTGGGGGAGACCTGATTGTGACCTTTCAGTATAGAAGGGGACTTATAAGAAAGATGGAGACTTTTTACCAAGGTTTATTGTGACACTGTGACAGGACAAGAGGAGAATGTTTTAAACAGAGAGGGGGTAGGTATAGATTAGACATTGGGAAGAAATTCCTTACTGTGAGGGTGGAGAGGCACTGGAACAAGTTTCCCAGAGATGCTGTGGATGCCCCATCCCTGGCAGTGTTCAAGGCCAGGCTGGATGGAGTTATGAGGAACCTGGTTTAGTGAGAGGCATCCCTGCCCATGGCAGGGGAGTTGGAACTGGATGATATTGAAGGCCTCTTCATACCTAAACCACTCATGACTCCATGACAACTCAGCATATACCAACAGAGAGCCACAGTGAGCACACAGGCACCAGAAACAGACAAAAGTTTGGAAACATGGGAGAGACTCTGATGGACTTCCCTCCACCAGTGCAATTCAAGGGTTGGCAAAGACAAGAGGCCCTAGAGAACAGCTCACACCTCAAATTTAGTAACAACCGCTTGTGTTTTGACATCTACATTGAATTAACCAAGTATTTCACACTTCAGTATTAGGCTTTAATATTGTATGCAGGCTAACAGCCTCAATAAATATTTTAATGTCATATTTGAATGAATCATTCTCCCTTGCACTTGTCTGCATTCAATAAAAGCAATGTGCTGAGAACTACCACTTCTGGAGGTTTGTTCCTTTATTCCCAATTCTTTGATTCACTTCATCGCTCGAACTTTGAAGGCAATTTCAACTACATTTGGCAGCCAGATTATGAGCTCCCTGAGAACAGTCAGCTCTTGGTGTCTGCCTGCATGATGGCTTAAAACAGGCCCCCAGTCCTGAGTCTTTGCTGATGGTACTGAGCCTATTCCCCATTGCAAAGACAGATCAAATGATATTAAGTAAGGGTTTGGACCAACTCCAAAAATCCTTGGAAAATAGGAAGGCATTAAATAAAATACAAAACACCATTCCAGAGGGCTGTCATTGGAGTAGGTACTGGTTGTGCTTTATTTACAAAATCCAGAGATTTGTACACAGCAATCTACAGGACAGCATAGGGCTGGGATCAGGAGGATAAGGGACATGCTCAGCAGGAATTGAAGATGCCAGCAAGGAGTCATCCCAGTTCCACAGGGAACCTGCTTCCCCTTGCCTGAGGAAGCCACCAGACCCCTCCAGGAAGAAAAGCAGCAGCAATAGCCAATCCAGGCTGATGCGGTTTTTGTTATCATGGAGGCATGAGAACACAAGTGATCGGTGAAGGAGGAAAGAGGAGACCAGCAGGGGTTCAGCACACCACTAAAGGCCATCCTGCCTGGTTCTTTACTTCCAGCGCCCACCAACCTTGCCCTTGGCTCCTGCCTTCTTGCTGCTGCAATGCAAAAGGAAAGAAAAACATGTCAGCATGATGGAAGCAGTGGGGCTCTTGGGCCACTCTGCATTTCTGACTCTTAGATTAGGTTTCGGCTGCTTTCACTTCTCACATGTTTGGTACACCTGCCATTCCTGACCACATCCTGAGAAAAATATTGTTGATTGTGGAAAAAGATTCCTTCTGGGGCTCTTAGTGTGAAAGGCAGGATGTGCATGCCTGAAAGAGGTGGACTCTCCAGACTCTTGCATTATCAGGGTAGAAATCTAGGTGGTCTCCAAACTAAGTGACAGGTCTGTGCAGCCACAGGCTTGATGTTTTCTGAATACAAATCGGCTATGGTCTAGATTTTAGGATTTAGAGCTCTATCTAGAGAAATTTTCTCAGTATGAAAGAGTTCTGATCAAATTCCCCAGATGCTCTATTCAGTAGCAGAGGTAAAAAGCTGAACACTAATTTAAATACAACTAAGAATTGCTTATCTCTAGCAAAGGCAGAGTGGCTATTTATACCGTGTGAGCAAGAGCCTCCGAAACAATCCAAACAACTTTTTAGGCCTGCTCTCATCATATCAGTATCCTTGTCTTGCTCATTGTGTGTGGGAGCAGTCCAGCTATACTCCCCACTCAAAGCACTTGAGGCAAACTCTCTCCAAGAGTTCTTGCACACAGAAGGGCAATCCTGCATGCAAGCCACTTACCTTCTGCCTGAGAAGCCTGAACTCAGAATGGGGCTGGGCAGGATGTTAGTGGAATTAGATTCTGCACTAGTTCCCATTAGCAGCATCTTGGTTTGTGGGGCTTGGCACACCCCCAAACCCTTCCATCTCACACACACAATGATGAGGCTGCTTCTTGAACCAAGCACATGCAAAGTGGGGGCAGCTCTTTGACACGGCCGAGCGTGGGGCTGGGGACCAAGCACAAGGTGCTGCTGTCAACAGAGGCCTTTCTTCAGAACCACTGGTTCCTCCAGGGAGAACTTAAACATGGGGACATCACATCTGGGATGGTTTTTGTTGTGTTGCCCCATGGATTGGTTCAAGAGCACCAGCCATATTTACAGAAGGATGTAGCACAGTGACAGACACACACACATAGTGAATACTTTACCTTTGACCAAGATAGGTTTGGTCTATTTGAAAAAATTGAGGGTTTACATAAAAGAGAGCATGCACTTTCTGCTTATCTTAAATTAATCTCTATGTCCCTTTTGTCAGCCTTTCTGAAGGTTCAAAACCCAGTGTAGGAACTGCACAGCTCCTCAAACGAAAGCAGAGTCCTTTTATATCCACAAGCACCTGTGATGTTTGATGTTACACCTAAGCTTTAGCATGTACTTAAGGAGATTTAATAAAGTCTGAAGCAAAAGACTCATTTGATTCTTGTATAACACACTGGCAGGCACTGCTCTGGAATGATAGTGTCTAGTGTGGACAGAAATTTAAGCACACAGAAATCTCATTAGCTCTGGGCTTCTTAGTGCAGCCTTTTCAATCGATGTCCTGAGAGACTGTCCTGTCTTTTGGGGGAACAAGCATGCAGTGCCCTGTTGTGGGTGGTATGGCAGTGCCCCACAGGAGCAGCAATGCCCAGACAAACCATGGCATCCTCTTGCAGCTGCACATTCTGCTGAGGTTCATCAGCCTACAGCTCTGTACAGAAAATACCACAGGAAGGTCAAGCCTTATGTTTGGCATCTGCAAACTACCAAACCCGCAGTGTTACATTCATTTGATAAGTCAGGGTGTCCTGGGGAAGTGGGGCAGGCAGTAACTGGTCACTCGAGTGATATCCAAAGATATCACCAAAGGCCACTGCTTCATTCCTGGCACGACTTTACTAAAAAGATACAGGCACACAGAGAAGATGAAAACCACCACTGGGGAGCTCTGCTCCCTTTCTGCCCTGCAGTTACTTCTCTGTAAGTATTAGTTTTCTACATGGCCTAACCTCCAAGCTTTTTCTATCCCTGGTGTCTCATAAATTCATTAAAAATACCTAGAATAAAGACATTAGACTCAAATAAGTAATGAAATAGTCTTGTGGTGAAGGAAAGTGGGAGAGAGATGATGAGTGAAAAGAACTCGTTACAACAATAATCCCATTATGTTAGTCTTGTTACACACCATTCTTCGTAATCTTAGCAACCACTAGTTTATCCTTCATAAACAAGGGCTGCACTCCCTCAAGTATTCAAAGCACCTCAGTCAGGTGTTTGAAAAACCCAACAATAAGCAGAGGAAAATTTTGAAGATTTTGAAGATGGTGTGAAGAAACACAATTTTTTTCTTGTTAGGTGTTACGTTCACTTCAGTTTGCCTTTCATTTTCTCAATGTGAGGCAGGATGGGAGTGGCCCTTCCATCTCTAACCCCATTTCATTGCAACAAGAAAATGTCAGTGTTGAGGCTGAAGTGACTCATTTGAACACTGAGAAGATATCCCCAAGCCAGGAGCTAGGAAGGGGATGTAAATACTTACTGCTTCTGGGCCTGATCAATCCGGTTTCTGAGGGTGACAATCTGCAAACAACATACATGACCAGGGTTTTTAGAGACAAAGAAACCTCATTCCCTCAAGGAGAGGGGAATTTTACCTGCTGAAGTGCTCGAAACAGGTGCCTGTAGTAGGAATTAATACTTTCTTTGAAATAAAATCTCACCCACGGTTGAAGGAGAGAAATGTTACTTCTTGGCAATAAATCTGCAACCCACCTGCACATGTCAAGGAACAGAAGAGCTAGAATTTTATGACCCTTACTAGAAGAATTTCTACACATTGAAATTAATCTCCTACCAACTCACATGTCAAACTGCAGGCAGGTGAACCTGAATGAGTGTCACCTTGGCCGACTGGAAAGCACCTGGATGGCTCCATCACCTGTATGTTCCAATCTTCTCACTCTTCCCTTACTCCTATATATCAGGAAGTGTGTAAGCCCAAAGATCTTCATCCAAAGGTCTTTGGATGGGCACATCAAGAATGGAAGATGGGTCTCACATTCTGTTGGAGTACCTTTTGCTGGCTGGCAGAACAGGAGGTGAGGAGCTTGCAGCAGTCACCACTTTCCCAGCCACTCATGTAATAAGAGAGGATGACCTGATGCATAGGAAAGCAAACACCTACCTTGCAGGGGATAAAAACCTTTTAGCCTGACTTAGAAACTCAATTTGGTCTGTAGGCCTGCACTTGCTACTGAAATCCTGGGACTCTGGTACTGGAAAAGTCCACAGAATACTAGGGTGTGATAGAGAGCCATTTTTTGCTCCATCATCCTCTCATTTGGAACTGAGTCAGGATTCTACTTCGGTTTCCTGGACTGCAAATGCTCTTGCCAAGATGTATGCTTTGCATCTGCTTTTGGTGCAATTCAAAATTCTGCACTGACTCTGCCAGTCCAAAAACTGGTGACCCAAATTTTGAATATTTAAAGTCACACTTGACTTTCCCAGCGTGCAAAAAAAGAAAACCAAAAGTCATACATTCTGATTGTTCCAAGAACTGGTAATTCCTGGCTCACACGTCTTTCCATGGCAAACAGAAACAAGATAAGAGACTGAAACGTTACTGGGAACAGGACAACATAAGCAAGGAAAGATTAACAGATCACTTGCTTTTGTACTTACTCATGGAAGTTTTAGTATTTGTCACAGAAGTTTAGATTGCTTTTTTCCAACCAAGTATTTTCCCCAAGTGTGGAGGAGAACCAGTTGTCTTCAGTGTGACCCAAGCACTTAAGACTTACCTTCAGTCATAACCTTATGATTGTGACTATGACATTCACTCTCCAAGGAAGCACCAAAGAGCAACAGACACTAGAGCTAAAGAATGGCTCTACTTCTGTGTGTCCCACTTCCTTCCTTTGTCTCTCCCTTGCATCCTTGCTTGTGTCTCCTTCATTCTCTTTCCTATTTTCACTTACCTTTCTCCTCAATTTTTTCCCGCTATCATCTTCCTTTAATTCTTCCACTTTCCCCATCTTAGCTGTGCATTTTCCTTCTGTTTTGTTCATTCCTTGTACTTTCTCTCCTTGCTTTTTATCAGCAGGCACCCACTTCTTTGTTTATGCAGAGGTCTCATTACTATAGCATGTACCCCTCCCCTGGCACTGCCTTATTTCCTGTTTTTCCACACCCACTTGACCTGTTATCCTTAAGCTAGCCCTCTCCAATAATTTGGATCTAGGTAACCATGTGCCACAAAGTGGAGAAGCTTTCCAAACCCCATACTATTCTCTAGGTACTGTAGTCCAAGCTATTACACACATATCCCTAAGCTTCTGCATGTATCCCAGGTGCATCAGGGTGATGCCCCCACGCACACAATACCAGAGTCTTGGATAGGGAATTATTTTAGGGTGCTCTCGCTAGATCATATGCTCAATTCTTTAATCAAATCCCTGTTGGACTCTTGACTCTTTTCCTAAACTACCACTTTATATCTTTTCAGAGAATGGAAAGGGGGAGAAAAAGGAAGTGAATGGAGAGACACAAGATCCATTTTTCTCTTTTCTCTCTGCACTTGGAGCCAAGTGCCAGCTCCCGTCTGGCGCCTGGCTCTGACCATGCGGCAGGCTCATGCATTTGGTAGCCTTTGCTGCTTCTGTTACACAGGCAAGTTCATTGTACTTACAACTTGGAAAGCTCCTGCAGCCTGCAACGCATTGTTAAAATCTAAGAGAGATTGAGATAGTTACATTGGTGTTGCTCACTCCCTATCAGCATGTGTCTGTGTGATTGGGAATTAAAAGGAGAGTGAAACAGAGAGAGATTCAGTAGGATTTCTCAGCCACTGAAACTTAACGTGGGTGAGTGCAGCCCTATCCAGTGACTGTGTGAAGGAAACATGTCCACTTTCTGTTACCATGTGACACTTCGGTCAGATGCTCCTGTCTGGAGACAGTTTGCAGTGCCTCCAGAGAGCTCAGTCCACAGGTAATCTGTCTGGCATGAAATAAAACTTACAACATTCAAGTTTGAAAGCAAAGATTGTTCTAAAAACATTAATTTGCAATGGAGCTGTGTGAACTAAGTTACTGAATTTTCAGGCCACAGTTACCCATAGATAAACAAGAATGAACAATGTTTCAGGAGAGGACAGGGAGTCCATTTTCCATTGGGATTGCCTTTCCTTGGGTTAGTGAAAACCTTAAAACTGATCTATTCAATTTTAGCCTAAAATGCGAAATCCAGTTCAAGTATGTATGTTAGGGCAATGCAGTTCCAAGCATCTTGCTGCTTAAATATTGCAAAGGGTCATTGGAGACCCAAATGTCATAACATGACTTATGCCTGAGGAATCAGAGAGATTTTTACATTTTGGACTCAGTGCCATTAGCAAGATGGCCTCTCAACTCACCTCATATTTTTTCCTCTTGATCTGCTCTGTAAAGTCATATTTTTCAGTCTCCAGCTGATATAACCAGTCCCACAGCTCCTTAGCTTTGTCCCTTTGTGTTTATGGGGAAAGGAAGATGGAAGAAACATACGACATCAGATATTTTCCATGGTTTTCACATCACTAATAATGAATTTTATTTAATGTGGTTCACACATTTTCCTGTAAACCCTCTCTGTTCTCTGAAAGCTACTCATCATTTTCAAGGTCACATTTTTCTCACCTTCAAACCTTTTAGACTTGAATGTCTTGCATGTGTCACACATTAACATAATTCCTCTAATTTTCCCCCTAACTCTTAATGAAAGATAAGACCCCAGTGGAATAAGACAAGAAGGAAGGAGGACTCTGAAGGTCACACAGATAAGCAGAGCCATTGCCATTGTGCAATCTCATCTGTGTCGGGGCTGAGGTGAGCCAGCCTCATCTTTCAGTTGCATGTATACTCCAACATGTGCAGTCCAGACTATCATCTGATGACTGCTCTGCACCAGAGCACTTAGCTTCCAAACCTCCATCCTTCATGGAGATCCATATTCATACCTTAGCAGCATTAACCCACCCTTGGGAATGATAGGGATACCAGTCTGTAGGCTTGTTCAGCTAATCCCAGAGATAGTCCTGGAAATTACTAATCCTAATTAGCAGGAGGGGCTAACAGAGCTATGCCCGGAGGACAGTTAGAGGGCTACCAAACCATTTCAACACTTCCCTACATTCCCATTTCTTCCCTATTCTCCAGCAATGGCACAACTTAAAAGTGTCCCATGAAGAATTTCAAGGAAGGCTCCTTCCTCTACCTCATTTTATCACGAGAGAAGATTCCAGGACAGTAAGACCAAATATCAGGAGATTACATTCCATAAATGAGGATAAACATGTTACCTCAGCTTGTCTTCATTAAGGTGGTCAATGTTCAGGGGCTTGCGCCTCTCTGCCAGGACCTTCTTCTTCGTCTCTCTAGCTGTTTGCTTCTTTCCTCTCTTCTGGTCAGCCTGTTTTCAGAATATCAATTAACATCAGACTGCGGAAATTAAGCCTGAATTAAGCTATTTCAGTGACAGACCAAGCAAGACAAGCTGCTGGAGATCCAGAAGAAGGAAAGCTGGGCAGTTTTCTCTCGTCATGAAGATTGTTCCCAGTCAACCCCATGGTTTAATGTTTTCATATTTCTTTCATCGATCCATGATTTTTACCTTAGCCAGGTAACTGCTGTATGTTGCACCCATGGAGGACAGAGCCTTCTTCTTCTTCAGATCATCCTCAGCTTTTCTCTTGGCATCTTCTTCCTCTCTCCGTGCCTTTTCCTCCTGTGGCGGGCAACACACAGAACAAGTTACTCCAGGGGAGAGTCCCAGCTTCTCCAGCAGCAAATGCCAGTGCAGGGGATGTGATCAGAGAAGTACAGTGATGAGACTTAGCAACTCCTGTTTTCTGCCCTTGCTCTAAGAGGGTGGCAGAACCTGTATTTTATTTTCTATCTCTAGAGAATCTCTCGAGTTTGAGGCAGAGCCAAGGAGAGGGAAGCAAAGACACTTACCGCAAGCCTTGCCTGACGCTCCTTCTCCTTCTCAGCCCGGATTCTCTGCTGCTCTGCTCTTTCAGCTCTGCGCTTCTCCTGCAGGGAGCAGTAGCAGAGGCATTGGATCATCATCGTGGCTTTATCTGCCTCCACCATTACACCCCCTTACCAAGACCTTTGTTTCATAGAGTGCGAGCCACCTTCTCTCTCTCTAGAACATGCTGAAGGGTCTCTTGTACAATTTTCAGATATAAAACAAGGGGCTAAGAGAGGGGACAGATTGGGGGAGAAGCCATTTGATGATGACTTGAGCAGCCACTTCTGTATGTGACAGCACAGCTTTCTGTCAAAGTCTGACAGCGGACTAATGGTTTCAGCTTCTCATCTACAGATGATCTCTCAATTTAATACAGGGAAACGGCAGTACAGGGACTCACAATCCTCTCCTTGAGGGCAACCAGCTCTTCCTCTTCCTTTCTTCTGGCTTCAAAGTGGCTGTCAATCAAGGCCTGCAGTTCAATCAGGTCTTTGTTCTGCCTTTTCTTTTGGATGTCCTAGAAGAGCAGAAAAATGCATTAAGTCCATATTGCTCTAGTATTATGTCCTGGACATTCCCAACACCCTGCATACACAGAGAAACAAAAGTAGAAAGTGTCTGTAGATTTTCATGGAAATCTATGGATTATCTTAAATTAGCTCTTGGTGCAATCAGACACTCATTCAGGCAACAGTCAAGAGCCCAGAAGTGTAAAGAATCCAAATCTCCCATTTCCCTACACCACATTTTATCCCTGGCTTTGTTTACACACTTATCCTTGCATATACTTAGCTGCCTCCTCTTTGCTTTGTAATCCACATCTTACCTAGAAAATATTCTCGCATTTTGGGCAAAGAAAATGCTTCTGTGGTAGTTTTCAACACCAGAATTTCTCCATTTTTCTATCAACTTTCTAGGAAGGTGTTTGGATCTCTACCTATTATTGTCATTTTAGCTAGAGTTTCTAAGCAACAGATGAGGGCCTGCAACTTTCAAGCCATTTGCAACAATGGGACAGAAGATCTGAGATCCCTAAAACACTTACTTTCTCCTTCTTATATTAGCTTCAAGGATTCAAAGAGACGAACAAAAAGAAAGAAATACAGGATTTTAGCTTATCGTTATCAGTGAAAGCATTCAGACAGTTTCAGGGAGCAGAGAGTAACCTTTTGCCAAAATCAAGTGGCAAATCAATCATACTTTTGTGTTTGACTTTACCCTCAGCAATATCCAATACAGGAGGAGTTATGTGGGTTTGCACCCATGTTGATTACCAGGTACAAAGGACAAACACAGTCTCAGGAATACTTACATCAAAATCTACTTTCTCACCCTCTGGTATTTTAGGAGCAGTTAGTCTGCAGAGAGTCAAAAACAAAAATAAAAAGAGAGGGAAAATTAAGGTTTTTCATCTTAAAGAATATGCAGCTTTTTAAATAGCCCATCCTGCCCTGCCCTGCCCTCAGGAACTATGCTGAATTCCACAAGGAGGAATGGTGGTGGAGATAGAGAGGGGTGAAAGAGCATGTCTGTGGAAAACTACTCCAGAAAAGTACTAAGGACCACTGTCCTTCCTGGAAGGTCCTGCAGGGCAGGCAGTTATCCCTAAAACCCCTTTTTATTCCCAAAGCCTATGGTCATTCCCTACCACATGGAAAGATGTTGGTCTGTGAGTCTGTCTGTGCAGGGCTGTACAGTCCATCCTGGGCAGCTGGCAGAGTGGGAAGGGAAGATGCTTGGGCCCAGAGCCAGAAAGTCCATAGGAAACCCTAACAAAGCTCAGCTGACCCCAGCCCAACATTTGCCACCTTCCCACTGTCAGCGATCCTGGATGGAAAGAGCAGTTTCCCAGCCATGGCCTCCTACAGAGGATTTACTGTTGAGCTGCCTATATTTTGGGGTTCTGTGAGATCTCTGAAGCTCAGACAGTTCACAAGTTGTCTGACTCTACCAGGAACAAGCCAGAAAGTGCTGCTAAGGCATCCTGGAAAGGCGTGCAGGAACAAACAGATGGCTGTTGCATGAGGGAGAGTTGGATAAAGGCTTCTAGTGGTCATTTGCCCAACAGAGAATCTAAGGGCTTCTGCTTGAGCAGGAAAATGATCCCAGGGTTTTGAGACCCTGCCCGTTATACTTACTTTATTCTGGGCTTCTCCTCTGTGTTTGGAAGGATGTAGCAAAACAGGAAGGGAAAAAGAGGAAGAAAGTTAAAACAACAGAGGTCACTCCAGCTGTTAAAGTAAAAGGAGGGAAGGGAAATTTAATCTTAGGGGAAACATCCAGAGATACTGGTTAAATCTCAAGCACTTCCAAAAGAAATACACACACTCACACACCCCTTGTGCTAGGAGCGAATCTGTTTTTACCCTCGAAACAGAATTTGGCAGAAAATAATCAAGAGACTATAAAAGTCCCAGACATAGCATCTGGAAAGCAGTGGTTTTGTGTAAATGCAAAATTATTTTTCTCAAACCATCCTGACCGAAGCTCTAAGGAGGCCAGCTGGGCTGGAGGGCAGAAGAAAATGATGACTTTTTCAATCAGCACTTTTTTTGTTAAAGTTAACTTAAATCCACAGTATCATATCTCAGTGATAACTAGGCTTCACCAGTTTTGTTCAAATGCCTCACATGGAGGCCAGAAGGGAAAACCCTTATGACACACATTTTCTCCAGATTCATTGGCTTCCAAGACATCCTAGGGCACATGTCCCTGAGATACCTTGGTGCCATGGGGAAGATGCTTATTCTTCTGCACTGTGTGGTGCTCCTCAAACCCAGTTTGGAAAGGCCATCCTCTCTTAGCAAGCATCCTGTCCTGCTGACGTACATGCAAAATTCCCATGGGCATTAACGGGAATGATCTTTTCATCTCCAGGAGAGGCAAAATGCCCTGGTAAGCAGGCTAAACCATCCCAGAGACTGCCAGCCTGGGCCCTCTGGCAGTCAGAACTGTTCCCTTCCAACAAGTGACCTTTCCCTGCCTCTCAGACACGTGCTGGTCTTATGAGTTACTTGCTCAACATTTGTGCTTGTGATCAACTCCCTTCCCTGCTATTCTTTTTAAACTTTAGTTTAACTCCAGCATAATGCCAGCAAGTTCAGTGCTGTTACTCTCACAAACAGAAATAAATTAAACCTATGTGTTTATTCTGGCCCATTCTCTCAGAGACCCAGGTTGACTTTCATAGCCACACACTCTGTTTGAACTTCCAGGGATGCTGATGGATTCTGTGGTACAAGACTCTCCCCTGTGTTGGCTCAGTGGGAGGAACTGAGGTTAGAAACCTCACAGCCTACTGAATCTGGTAAAAAAAAATTGTAAAGCAAAAGTAAAAATAACCTCTTCAGTAGTGGGTGCATGAGCCCTGTTATCAATATAATACAGAAAGATATTCTATTTTTTAAATGCTTATTTGCATCCAGCAGTTTTGGGATTGACGGTGGAAATTTGGAATAGCAAATAGAAAAAAAAGGAGGAAAAAATAAAATGAAATATCATAAGAGGAAAAAATAGCAAAAAACTTACACTCAAAAAAAATTAGAGGCAATCAGATGTAAGGGTGTTGGATAACAAAAAATTGAGAGAGTGGTTGGAAATGGATTATTGAGATAATCTAGAGGAAATATGTGAGGGAGGTGTAAAAGAAATCAGAAACAAACAATTCCTTTTTCTCACTCTTTCCCATACAAATTTCATTAATGACATTTTAGGGGGTAGACTTTTCTCATTTACTGAGAGAACACTGCCTGCCAAAACATATCTCAGTTGAGGCCTCCAGATGCCAGAGCAATGCTAAGAAAATAAACAGCATGTAATTACAAATGTGTTTTAGACTGCTCCACTATAAAGGAAGTCCCAAATCACTCCTGAAGAAAAATACCATTAGCCAACAACGTGCTTCTGAATTTCTCCACTTATTTTTTTATTTGTTTTGCTTTTCAAATAGCCAGTGAGCTTCTTAACATGTTAGCTAAATTGCCTTTTACCTGGAGAGAGGAAAAGTAATCATGATTAACCAGTCTTTCGGGTATGTTATTTACACAAGATTCCCTTCCTTCATTACATACCCAAATAATTTCAATAGACATTCCTGTTTGGCTTAAAGCTGCCAGTTAGTAACACTTCAAAGAGGAGGGGGGAGGAAAGAGTAGACAGGAAATGACTGGCTTTGTTAGTTGACCTTGGTTGCCAGGATTGACACCTGTCTGTCAATAACTGTGTAAAATTGGTTTCAGCTGCCAACAAATCAGCACTCCAACAAACAATTGTAAAAATAAAAAGAAAAATTAAGGTTAGTTGTTCTTGAAATAAAAAATTGCAATTAGAATTCTTAAAGGTACCTCCAGAAAACCAGAAAAGGGGGTATTTTATTAAAAAATAAACAGTAAAAAAATCTATCCTCTGCAGTGCATGACCCAGCCTTTGTTCATACTGTATGAACCAAAAGCAGTCCAGGGAAGGGATTTATTTTGAAATGCCACTTCTTTCATGACACCGAGTCAAGGAACTGGGCCAAAATTTGTTGACAGGCAGGAATTGTCATAGCAAATTCCTGTTCCTGTGGCGGATTTTGACTGACATTCTGGTCATTCTGGCTATGAACCATGGGGCTGGGACAAAATCCCCACATACAGCCCTGCCAAAAGAAGGCAAGAGACACTGCAAATCCAAGTTCACTGCCCTGGTGATTAGAGAGTCTTTGAGTTTCTGGTTTCCAAAAGGCTTAGCATGGGGCAGGGACAGACCACCAAAATACCATCACCCTGCTTTCTCCTGCCCAATCTGTGAGATATTCACACGGTGCTCTCCTTCTCTGGGAATCCATCTGAACTGCCTTTATTTCACTCAGAAATCCCTAAACGCCCTCCCTTAATCCCACTTCTCAGAAGCAACATATCTAACTCACACCATGTCCTTGGGAAAAAAGGGAAATCAATATGCTATTAAAAATAAAAGAAAAGAATGAGAAAAAGAAAGACAGAGAGGGGCTCAGGAAGGTCCTCAGGGTATTATTCCTAAATTAAAAAAGAAGCCTGAAAAGGGAGCAAGAAAATTAAAACAAAAGAATAACAACAACAACAAAAGAAAAAAACCTACAAAAGCAAAATAAAACAAGAAAACACAGGAAATGCAGGGTGTTTTCAAGTGACATTGGCCTTTGTCTTTTGAAGTAGCTGCCTGGGTGTTCTAGGGGCTGAGGCAGTCAGGTAAAACCCAGTTACTTCAAAACTCCATGAGAACATTTCTATACATTTAAACTGGCTGAGGAGGGAGCTAATTTACCTTATACAAGAGCAACACTGACCCTGCACACATTTAGATTTGGTCCTTGCACAGGAGCCTTGTCCCTGCCTGTGTGCTCCAGCAGCCACTCAACCACGTATTACAACGAGGCTATATTTAGCTCCCCCCATCTGAATAAATTTATTCACAGGTTTAATGTTTAGCACAATTTTAAGTGCATGGCTTGAGCAGAAGTTTACATTTCTATAGATTCAGGCCTGGAGCCCATGACCTTCTAAGGCTGAGTGAGGGATGCATGGCTATTCAGGGCTCAGCTCCATTTTCAAAGATGCCACTATGATTTAAGATATTCTTTCCTGATTTTTGGGGGGATAGAGATGTTTTGCTGATGAGAGCTATGGCACAACAGATTCTGGCTAAAGGACAAGTCCATAACAAGCTTCCAGAGCTTGATTTTCACCATCTACTATCCTAATGAGGGTGTAGAGGCTTCTCAATACACTAATGACTCCCCAAGGGTGATTGGATATGCACAGTGAGCGATTCTTTGCAGCAGAGATGTTTTGGCCCAGTTCCTGAGTTTAAAATAAAGTGAGGAACAAAAACAGGCACATAAAGGAGAGTGAGATGTTAGAAAGATGACTTTGTTGTCCTAAGACAACACTGAGCTACCATCATTGTATTCGCCTTCTTCATTGGCTGTAGGTTGAAAGACAAAAGAAAAAGGGAAGAAGCACAGTGGTCAATCCACAACCAGCACTGTTCTAAGAGTACCTGTCCCCACTCCCTCCCTGTTAGGCTGGGAACCTTGGACTCTCTGGAGATAGAACAAGAAGAAAAAACACCTTTTTGGTGATTTGATTTGGCTAACATACAGCCCTTTCTCCAAGTTCATCAAAATCCATCTAGAGAGATCATTTCCCTCCCATACTCTCTTTTCTCTTGAAGAATGTCAGTGTTTTTGACACTGTTTCCCCAACACTGAAAGAGAAAAAGGATGAGAGTCTGTAGGTTCATCACATACCTTCCTCATGAGCTTCCTCTGCTGGTGTCGTGGTGCAAGCAGTGATGGAAAGACAGGAAATGGGAAAAAAAATAGAACAGTTATTTAAAGTTCTTGGAATCCTGAGAAAGAGACCAGGGAATGCATGAAAAGGAAAAAAAAACAGTAAACGAATTAATGAACTAGGGCAGCAAGAAAAGGTATCTGGAGAGACTGTCAAAACTTAAAAATGCTGTAATGTTAAAGTAGCAGTAAGCATGGAGGTTAAAGGAGAAGAGGGCTGCAAATGATCATTGTGGTTAATATTTGTTTCTCTTGTTTTCTTCTCTTCTGCCAGCCCAGGACTCCTGTTCTCTCCCTCTCTCACACACACACACACTTTCAGGTTGCACCTAGGTGGAGTAAACCAGAAGTCATGTCACATACCTGGCTCATGAACTTCAGGTGTGAAGTGTCATGGAACAAGTTGCGATGGAAAACAAGAGAATGAGAACAAGAAACCTGTTATTTCACACACCAAAAGAGCTTTTGAGCCAAGGGGGAGGAGGGGCAGAGAGGAAAAGGGGAGCCAAGAATGAAGTTAAGAAGTAAACAGGTAAAATAATTTCAAGTGAAATAACACATAAAGAGAAGTCACAGAACATGAAAGGTAAAAGAGGCAGATTTATGATAATAGTGCAGTGCTTAAAAACACCTCTAATCATGATACAACATAAAGCACAACCTGACAGCACAGTCTACTGAGGTTTACCGTGATTGGAAATATGCACATGAACATAGCCAGCACTCTCAAAGCACTATTGGACCCATCCTTTACTACAGCAGTATTTCAGCCATTTGAAATAAACAGAGTGTGGTTCAGAAACCTGCTGAAATACCTGCCATAACTCATCATCAACGTTCAGCTAACTTCCAAAGAAGCTCAGTTCCCTTCTAGGTCTATGGCTCAGGCCATTTTCTTCCTTGAAGGCAACTTGGATGTCTGTATAAAAGTACTGCTGCTCTTCAAACCCATTTGCAATGTAAAATTACAAATGGATCGCTTCATAGGAAGAAAAGGTTCATTAGAAGTCTGTGCAGGTCTACATGTCATTCTTCTAGGTTTTGGCAAAGCAGGAATAGATCAGCAATGTGAATTTGCAGGGCAGATTTTGCTTTTCAGCCACACACACCCCCCACCAAATATTTCGCAAAGCAGGCATAAAAAACCACAAACTTATATTCCCCTTGTACAGTCAATGGCTCAGATTCTGCCCTGAGATCTGAAATAAATCCTTTCCTATAGGAAGAAACATTTGTTCTCATGTCATAGAATTTAATGCATTCCAAGAGAGGAGACTTTTTGCTGAGCTACACTTTCACAATAGAATTTGTGTGTTCTCCCAGTTTAGTAGTGAAATTGTCATGCATGGGGTAAGTCTCCTCCTCCTTACTGCTGATTACACTTTACTTTGAAAAGATATTAAACTAAAATAGACCCACCCCAAAGGCATGCAAGTTATAATCCATCCTTAACTGATAGGTTGTTATCCCCTATTCACTTCTCACACACACCATCCCAGCAGACAGACACCAGGGAGTTTAGAAGTTAAATCACATACCTGGAGGGGGGGCTTCATTTAGTAGGATGTGTCAGGGGAAAAACACAGGAAAGGAAGATAAAAGAATTAGAAATAAGTTATTCAGGAAAGGATCACCTCAAACTTTGGTAAGACTGAGTTGAAGGAATATAATTTGCAGACCAGGTTATAGGAATGGACTGTTAATAAGAGTGGAAAAGGAGTGTAATTACAGTGGGGTATGAAGTAGATAAGGAGGAGATGCCATAGAAACAATAGATAAAGGGAATTTGAATGTTGATGATTTTCAACAGTTTAAATCATGCAAATTTATAAACCATGGGCAAGTGTAGTAACACTGGTGATCCTTAAATTTGAAAGAAAACATACCCAGTAAGAGAGTTTTACAAGCATTTAGTGCTACCTAGGTTTCAGCTGCCCTTTTAGCTATCAGAGCTGGCATGAGGATGTGAGAGTTACTGAAGGAGGCACTGCTTTGGATGCACCCCTATGCCTGCATTTGAAGATCCACCATCTAAGAACCTCTGCTGGCAGATTCAGGGCTTAGCTCTGCAGAGCTGGCAATATTTGTGTCTGCACAGAGCTTGTCTCAGCTGCAAAAGACTATAAACTGCTTGAGTTTGTGTGCCAGAATCCTGCTGCATTCCACTCTCTGCAAGTGTAATCAGCTTGGGTTTCTGCAGCTCAGGTACCTGCTTTCTGTCAGGGCTGTGGGGGTAGCCACAGCCCTAAAAGTTTTCAGGGGCACTAAAAAAGTTTGTTCTAAGCTTCTTAGATGGCAATTCTTCAGTTACAAACAATACTTATACTTTCCTACGGGGAAAATAAATTTTAGAGAATTTCAAGAATGGATTGATTCTTCATGATTCTCGTATTCTTCAACATCTTCAAATTCCTGTGTATAGGAATGCATGCGATTAATACACAGGAATTTAGATGTCACAAACATGAAAGGTGGAAAGAGTCAACAAGGACAAATGAAGGAATTAGAGCAAGAATCCCAGAACAGCAACGACTGTGAACTTGTGCAGGCCAAAGCTGTGACTTAGAAGATGTGGTAGGCAAAGACAGCATTAATAACAGAGAAACTAAATTATCATGCAGTAGGGACAGTCTCCTTATGACATAAAAGTTTTTTGTTAAGTTTCTTGTTATACTTACATTTTCTCTTGGTTTTATTGTGGTTTATGTTACAGAGGGAAAAGAAAGCATGGGGAGGCTGTAGGTACAGCTTTATTTTTTATCATGTTAAGTTAATACCTTGTGTTTTGCACAGATTTCAAGCTCATACATCTGGCAGTGCTAGAGAACCAGCTCTCAAGTAGTGAGTAGCAGTTCAATAAATACCATGGAAAAGAGGTGCAGAGGCAGGCAAAGCAGCTGTGATGGAAGCAATGACCTTTAGCTTGTGCAAGTCAAAGTCAGAAAAACCTTAGGTGCAGATTAAGAGACAAAAATGAATATGGTTAAAAAGAGAAGGATGCGAAACAAGAAGCGATGAGAACAGGACAGATAATGAGAAGCAGTGAAGAGATGAATGTTGAAGTATTAAGTCATGTAAAAATCAATCAGCTTTCACCTCACTCCAGCACTGGCAAAAGCTGTGATCTGCTCTGAGCTAAGAGGCTGGTCTCCCTCTGTGGACAGCAGAGGGAAATAGCTGGGGTGGGAGACTGATGACACGTGACTACTTTAATAAAGCTACTCCACATGGCACAGAATAATTTCCACAGACAGCTTAGAGGACACTGCAAGTTCGGTTTCTGTTTTTCCAGGTAACAAACATTATAACATTCCCATACACACTGTGAGGATGGCTCCGAGTCCAGTAAGCAGCTGTTACTACAGGTCATACATTAAGATGTTTGTCTACAAAAAATGTTACTACATTTTTCATGCAGCAGTTAGCTTTGTCCTCGTTATTATGCATCACAGAGTGATGAGGAAATTATGACTGGTCAAAGGTGTGAGGAAGCTGCAAGTTACAGTCTATTGTTAATATTTGATTTTTATGTTTACTTCCACCATCTTTGAATTCCTGAGTATAATACTAGAGTTACTGTTAAAATTTTCCAACATAAATCATAGTTTCAATTAAACTTCAATATTTCAGAACTCACACAGATTTAGCTGACATTATGGTTAAAAAATTATAAAAGTTTCACAACCATTAAGGTTGCAGAGATATTAACATCTCTGGAACAAAACTTTTTCACATTTTGCCTTGTGGCAACTTCTCATTCCAGATTTGTTCTTGCATTACACTATATATACCCCACATTATCCATAAAGGCAATGCTTCAGAAGCATCTAAAATAAATTTTTCATTTCAAAGTTTGGAAATCTTCCATAGAGGAGAGAGGAAAAAAGAAGTTGGAACAAAATGTTTTAACTAAATAAAACCCATAATTTTCAATAGTTGTCAAACAATGTGTTCCTCCTTTTTTTTTTGGTTTTTTTTTGGTTGGTTGAAAAGTTTCCATTTTGTCCCAATTCAGCACATGACCCATTTGTGAAATTACCAAGTGGAATTGGATTTCCAGAACACAATAACCCTTCAGATTGACGCAGAGGAATTCAGAAGTCACATACCTGGTTCATGGACTTCTTTAAAAGGGAAGTAGCAGGGAAGGAGATGCAAAGAAAGATAAGAGAATTAGAGCAAGAAACAGGATAATTAAAAACCCTTACACTTTACTTAGCCAAGGTGGTGGAGGGGGGTTAAAGGCATAAAAACCATTAATAAGATTAAGTGAGAAATAGAGGGCACATATAAATGTCAATTAGAATTGTGGAGAGGAAGGGTTGTTTGTATATAAAAGATGCAGATGACTAACATATATATTCATAATGTTATAAATCAAGTGCCACTGGTAGCCTTTGGTTGACAAAAACATTACTTGTATTTAAAGCAAGTCCATTACCCATAGGTTTGAATGTGCAAAAAGGGTACAGACAACCTGCTCTTATTCATGTGCATAGAAATCCCAGCCACTGTGGAAATCAATGGGCTCTGAGGAGCTGGCATTGATCTCCTTGGTGTCCAGGATTTCACCACTGGTGTGTAGGGCTGCACACCGATGTGGGACAGTGAGTACGAGCATGTTACTGCTCTCCAGCCTGCAGGATAAAGTATCCTGTGGAAGCCTGGGTGGGCAAGCAGAGAGGTGCAGGCAGAAGGGCAGTTGAAAGGTAAATGAGTTTGGGCTGCCAGGCTGATGCTTTAGTAAGCATGACCTTCCATTTTGCCAATCACACAGATTGCATTGCCACATCTGGACCTTAATTCCAGTTATAAAATTGAGTAAATAATGCAACCCTGCCACCCCTGGTTTTGCATAATGGACATTAACCCAGAAACCTCCCAATAGTTCTGGAAAAAGCACACACTATACCTTTTCCCAAATATGCTCCAACCAAAATGGTGCCACTTGGTGCAATCCTTACCCCAAAACTAAAACTAGGTATGACATGGTGTCACCTGTTGACACACTCATGACTTCAGGTGCAAGTGTCCCCACATCTCCACACACTGCTGCAAAAGGGAGTTCTGTCTCTGTGCAGTGGCAGGGGCATGGGGGAAGAAGTGCACCCAGCTGAGGGATGCAGCTTTGCCTCAGGACACAGCTGTCCCACCTTTAGCCCTGGGGCATGGCACAGAGGGAATGGTTTGGGGAACGCTATCCCCATTCCAACTGGTGTCCATAGGAATAACCTGGCTAGAGACATCAGGTGCTGGGGAATACATAAGCTGTGCCCAGCCTGTGCCTCAGGCATTGTTTTCAAACAGCAGTTAGTACTTATTACTCATCACGCCACTTATCCTAGGAGAGCAAAGCAACCATGCAGAGGATATTTTTTGCATTGGTTCATCTTCAACCACCTCCAGAATTCTTGCACGAGCTACTGCTCCAAACAGAAACAGAGGAATTCACAAGTCACGGCACATACCTTCCTCATGAGCTTTAGCGTGTGGGAAGAGCCACAGAGCAAAATGCAAAGGAAGATGAGAGCGTTAGAAACATCAGAACAACTTTTCACTTGGGCAAAATGGAGGGGGAGGGACAGACTGAGAATATGTTGCAAGGAAATAAAATTAGTATGGATATGAAAAGCAGTACTGGAAGTGAGGGTCTGAGATATTAAAAACATAAAGCTGATTTAAATGGCCATATCAGACGACATTTGTCTTATACAGCCATTCCTGCAGTCCTGCACAAAGCCAGGAGCAGCATGCTGTTTCATAACCCTGATGCTTGCCCATGTGGATTTACAACCTGAGGCCAGCAGGTTTTGGGTGGCTGCAAGTACTGCCATGAAACAGTGGCCTAGAAACTCCTTTATATGAACAAGAAAACCATCTTTAATCATTTGCAAAGCTAAAGCATCAAATTTATGACCATTTGCTCTATACCCACAGGGTTTAAGCTGAAAAAAAAACGTGTGGAAAGGTTATTGTAAGAATGTCAGCCTATCATGAGCATTTCTGCATGTAGTCTGGAGGCCAGATCCACCCCAAATGGTCCAAAATAAGCCTCCCAAGGAGACCCAACCAATGTCAGAGTAAAGGCTTTTCAACATTCATCCTTTTAAGAGGTTTACATTTCCCAGCAGTTTTCAAGCTTTTTATCGTGCAACAATTACCATGTACATCAACAGTGCAGTCAACGTCAAGACAGAACACAGAGGCAGACAGTACAAAAAACAAAACGGTAGCAAGTTTTAGTCTGTATTAATATGCCTATTTGTCACTCCTGTTTCCTTTTGCCATCTTATGGTTTACTGGCTAAGCCAGAGCTTACTCTGAAAGACAGGAACTCAGGAGTCATGTCACATACCTTCCTCATGAGCTTCTTTAGGTGTGAAGAACCACGGGACAGGATGCAAAGGAACATTAGGAGAAATACATTGTTACATGAGCTGAAATAGGCTGAAAACCTTTCATAGGCTGAAAATTCTGCTCAGAGGCAGAAGTTTTATCCCAGTAAAGGGTGTGCTAATGGCCTGGAGATAAAAAGGAATTTGAGGCATGTGTGGCTGGGAAACAATTTCACCACATGAAAGGAAGGAGCAAAAACAGAGAGGGAAAAATCTCACAGTAAGCTCAAATATCACGTGCTGGAACTTCTCTCTAGTTCCAGTTTTAGAGGAACAGCTCCAGCTGCCTAGATGGGCTTTGTGGTGAGCCGTGGCAGAGAGGCCGGGTTACCACTGAGCCGACCCTGCCAGACCTTGCACTGAGATTATTCCTGTGTGTTAGCCAGCGGCAGAGCCCGTCACAGAGGGGAGGTGGAAAGCAAAGACAACAGAAGCAAACAGGCAAAGGAGCTGGTACTGCTCCTCTTGCACCACCCCTGGGTCCCCACCAGCACCACCAAGGAGACAGCAGGGAGCAGTTTGGAAGGTGATGGCACGTACCTGCCGGAGGAGCTTCGTCAGGTGGGATGTGGCAGGAAGCAAAAGCAATGAGATGGAAAACGAGAACAGTTAGGCTAAAGAATGTGTGAATGCAGCAGAGGGTTTACCAAAAAAAAGCACAGGATGTATGAAATAAAGAAACAGAGGAGGAGATGAAATGGACACAGGTGACCAGAGCATGCACAGACAGAAGAAATGTAAAACCGTCTGGACCCGGATGCGGTAAAAACTCTGCAAACTCAGAGTGGGTCTATCGTGACACTATAAACAGGTTTACCCCTGTTTAAAATATGCCCAAAGCATGAAGCTTTGCAAACATGGAACCAACACACCCTTTGGCTCCTTGCACCTGGAGCACCACATCCCAAACCTCCTGAGTGCAAAGGGTGAGTTTCTGTTCCAGCCCCTCTTCTGCCCTGTCTGTCCCACCTTGCCAATGCTGTCCGCAATGTGGGGAGCCAGCTGGGGTTACTTACCAGCATCTACATGGTTATAATTCTGCAGTATTATGTATATGATATATCATAGGATATATTATAGCTTATAAACTTATAATATATATGATATATTATATATAATATGGCATATTGTAGCATATGTACTGTATAACATAGGGCTAAGCACATATTTTACCACAGATGGATTTTGACTTCAAAATCCATCTGATCATGATCTGCCAAGCTACGTAGGAGAAACCAGTTGACACCTGATAGAAACCTTTCTAGCCAGACCCCTGTTATTCCATGGCACACAAATACCCAGGGCTAAAAATCAGCCTCACGGCGTGTTGTGTCTTGGATGAAGGGATGGTATCCACATTTTCCCTGCTGCTCCCTCCCCAAAACTGGAGCAGAGGTGCCCGCACAGATACTCAGGGAAGTGGGGTACCCTCAGTGAAACTTGTGCAAGGGACAAGAAAAGCCCTCTGCAGAGAGTTTGTCCCAGCATCTCTCTTGTCTCTTGCTTTCTTCTACCACCTTGCACAGTCGAGGTGCACATCAGCACCAAGCCCTGCTGCAGGAACCAGCAGGGCTGAGATGCTGCTGCTTCACCTACCTTCTTCCTGAGCCTCTTCTGTGGGTGGGAAACGTCACACAGCAAAAGAAACGGGAGAAAATTAAAACAGGAAATATGTTATTGGAACATTCCTGAGGTTTGCCAAGCTCCCAGGCCATTATGGGTAAGAATACACAATGATGGAATTACAGGGTGAGAGAGAATTAAAAATAACATTTTTATGGGCACATTATGGGGTTATAAATATTACTGAAATATGGGAATACGACCACAAATGAAAACCACGTAAAAAGGCATCCAATATGTTTTTCTTTATTAGAGCTGGCTAAAATACCCTAAACCCAACTTTTGGTGAATATTTAACTGAAAATAAAGCTGTTGCATTTCTTTTGCTTTACTTTTTTTCTCAAATAGTGAAAAATTTTCACCAACATTTATCAATTTTTGAAATTTCGAACAAATTCATTCCCAAATTTTACCAGTTGAATATAAACTTCACAGGGTGTCTCCCTCCCTTGAAAATATTCATGTTGACACTGCTATGCCAAAAATAAGTCAAGCAGCTCAATAAAAAAGGTAGAACAAATATATATATATATGTTTGTTTTCATATACATATATGCATATACATGCACATATATAAAAAAAATGTGTATGTATGTATGCAATACACATTTTTTAATATATAGATACATTTTATTTCTTGCATATATATAAGTGTTTTGGTTTGGTTTAATTTTAAACCAAATAAAATAGGCCAGATTTCCTACCAGCTCAATAAACGGCATCAATGTCCACTATCGCATTGATGTCTGTGGCTCAAGACTGAGACTTGGTTCACTGGGTGTGAACCATTTGCTCTGGATGTCTTCCCACACATCCTCCCTCCACACTGAGAGAGAAAGAAAGCAGAAGCCATGTCACATACCTTCTTCCTGAGCTTCAGGTGGCAAGTGTCATGGAACAAGAAGCAACAGCAAGCAGGAAAATGAAAACAGAAAACTGTTAGAAACTGACAGTGGTGTGAGCTAGGGCCTGGAGAAAAATGGTGGTTAGAAAATGATGGAGAAAAGTTATATGGAAAAGAAATGGATGACATCAGAAAGAAACTCAAAGGTCAAGCAGAAGAATGGAGCAAGGAGAAGATACACCTCAGAGGAGTCAGTCATGCAGGTTAAAAAGAAATTGAAAGTCACCTGCCTATTAATTTCATATCAGTCATTAAACACTTGAAAACAGAAAGTAGATAGTTAGGGAAGAAAGGAGAAAAGCAAGAAATGCTTCTCCTTTAAGGAAGGCTTGTCTGCAGGAGCAACACCCTTCACTTGCTCTTTCAACATTTGACAAGACATGAAGGATGGAGCATGAAGAACACTTTCCCCTTCCTGCCTCTGCCACTCCACGCAGGACCAGAGAGACAGACCATGACTGAAGGCAGCTCTACAACCTATTTGGTGTCTCTATTTTCTTCTTCTTTTCTTGAGCCCTTGGTCCCTTCAGAAGTGACTTACAGGTAATGTACCTTACAGCAGGAACTACTACTCTCAACATAACTCAACATAGCCACAGTTGCACTTTGTACCCACCACCACTTAGGGGAATTTGACTGTTGCAGAAACTTGGAGGAATCCATGTCAAAAAAAAAAAAAAAAAAAAGTTGCTGTGTATAAATCCCCAAAATGGACCTTTCTGCACAGAGACAACACTCTGTCTCATACCCTCCATGAGCAAATATTCCACCCCTAGTAAAGGGTTTTCCTTTCAATCCCTTAGAAGATGCCTTAGGCACTAAAGGCAGATCCTGGGGGAAATTCCAGGAGTTTGGCCCTTAACTCTGTTCCAGACACTTCGGGAAAATGAAGGATGACAACTGGCAGCTACCCTTGCCTGAACTGAAGCCAGTGTGTCAAAAATGCCCAGTAAAGACAGTGATACGTTTCCAAAATCATCTTTTCCCTGCTGCCTACAAAAGGTGAAACAACTTGGGTGAGAAGGGCTTTTCATGCTCCATCTTTCCACATCAGCACTCTGTCTCTCACAGCTTGTCAAATCACATTTTGCCAGCTAAAGGCATGGTAAGATACTTCATCTTTGCCAGTTGGTTCTCTGCCTTGCCTTTTCTATCCTCAGCAGTGCCTTGTCTGCTGCTCCTCAGGAGCTGGACAACATGCTCTTCTTTTCAATTTCAAAATTTAAACTCAATCTGTGGACACTGCCAAAATGAGAAGGGCAGAATTTCACCGATGATATGTGGGCTCTGCACCAGTCCCTGCTCTACAGAGTTCCACGTTCATGGACAGGTTAGCCCCCAACTTTTTCACCATGCCCCTCATACAAATACTCCATTTCACTCTCACATGAAGGCTCTGCACATCACAGCCCCAAAACACCTGACTGGTTTTTTGTTTTCCAACTAGTTTACTGATCAAGTGTTCCAGATTGCCTTTAGCAGAAAGCGCCAAAGAGAAGGGTGAAGTGTAGACAAGAGAAAAGCAGGACCAAGAATCAAAGAAAGATAAATTACGTTCCGCTTTTTTTTGTTACCTTCTTCTTCGTACTCCTCTGCATTGAGATGGGAGAGGGGACAAAAAAGCAGACAAATCAACCATCAGCTTTGATACATCAGTAGGACACTACCCATGGCAGAGCCCTCTGTGCTCAGAGGGATGCTGGGCAAGATGGTTTCTGAGAGACTACTTGCAAATCAGCAAGTCAAATAACAGATTAAATGACTTTGAAAATAAAAAATAAGAGTTATTAAAAGGGGAAGACAACAATAAAGTATTGAATTTTTCCTTAGGCAGTGGAAACTCAAGGTTACACGTGCATTAGAAGGGAAAAGGTAGCAGAGAGGGCCTCTGAATATAAGAAAAGTTTCTATGCATTTTGCTTATAAACTTTGTGAGGATTTATGTTTTAAAAACAGAATATATTACACATACAAAAGCGTCAAAATAAATTGCCAGCAGATGGCAGTGCCCGTACAAAAACTAGCAGGATCCCCTCCCACCAGGGCATCAATTTGGGGCTGAAACCCCACAGGCTGTCCTTAGCACAAACACTCCCAGGGTGCTACAGGTAGTGTAAAAACACCAGAAGATGGTGACAGTCAGACAGACAGAAGCACAAAAAAGTAACTTCAGATTTGTCTAACCATACCAGCTGACACAGCCAGCATATGTTGCAGGCTTTCACAGAAGCAATTACAGACAGATTTAAGACTTACCCTCTCCTTGTTCCCTGTGAGAGAGGAAAAAAGGATATTGAAACTAGGTAAGTATTTATCCCGCTCTGTACTGATGTCAAGTACACTTAAACCATACACTGAAGCAACCCAATGCAATGTTCTCTAAAGTCTGTTGTTTCTTCTTTCCCCCATTTTCTCTGCTCTTCCAGGAGATACTTGGTTTTAAGAGTAGTAAAGTGACTGGGTTTGGGTTTATTTTAAATAGGGTTCCTGATTCTGAAGGCATGTATGGATCCACAACCAGGAATAATCCTCCGCACCAGGGCTCTGACATGACACCCACACTATGCAGGGGCTGATAAAGTCCCAGTGTGCCAGGCAAGCCAGCCTGCAGTCAATGGCCCACACCAACCCAGATGTGCTACAGCCTCCCCAAACCCTAGGGCTGTCTAAAAAAATCTTGCATAAAACAGGTGCTGCTCAGTGTTTATCCCATGGCTGTAGCAACACAAGTCTTGTGGTCTGTTCCCATTCCTTGCCCACACTTGCCAGCTTCTCCTGCTCTACCATCCCCTTGCATGACACCCAAGTCCCATTGCAACCCTGGGGCCACATCCTAAAGGGAAGGCATGTTAGTTAGGGATTGCCTGAAAAAGGTGCCAAATTACATCCTTAGAAAAAATATTTAAGAGCTGAACAGAAGGATACAAATTGAGTTGAACTTGACAGAGCTAAGTGACCACCATAGGTCTGCCCATGATTCCTCTGATCCCATGACTACCCTAAATCTCCTTTCTGTACCTTCTGATGTCAAATGATCCCATTGGGTTTGGTTATATTACCCTAGATTTGTTAAACCAGGGAAGAAAGCATCTTTTCCACTGCACCATGGATTTTATTTCCCCTCCTCCAGGTGCAGTGCCACAACCATGGAAGGAAGGCTGAGCTGGGTGGAGGTGTTTGGGAGATGTCCTGTGTTGGACATGAGGAGTCTTTGACCCTCTAAGTCAAGGTGTCCCTTTTTCACTGCCTTAAGGGGCTTCAGGCTGAACACAGAGCAGCAACCTGCAGGGATGCCCTTGCTCTGCTGTGTGGAGCCAAGCTGGGCAGATAAACACACAGACAACTTTCTCTCTACTTACACTTCCTCGGTATCAGACATGTTGGCAATTAGTTTCTAGACAAAAAAGAAAGAGAAGAAAAGGAAAACAAACAAGAAAAAAAGAAGAAAAAAGGTGTTATTAGTGAGTGCACCTCATAAAAAATACCAAGACAGAAGCAAATGGATTGACATTTGAGGTCAAAAAAAAAGCCAAGCCCCTGTTTTCCCACACAGCAACCAGTTCCCCACCAACACTGACATTCTGGGAGAAACACAAACCTTTGCCAGCCATGACAGAGGACAAGGGGAGAGGAGAAGAAAAAGATCATCTGGAAAGACACATCCCATCAACTCAGCTGCTTCTCACAGGCACACCCAGGAGCTGCCTAGGCCCGGCTTTAAATTACAAAATCCCCAGAGCTCAGGGAGACAGGCAAGGCTGAGGTGTCCTCCCGCACCCATCTGACATTTCCATCGCTCCAGCAAGATCAGAGGAATTTCTCCTTTTTTGTGCTACCACAAGTGGGAAGGTGCCAGCTCCAAAGCCTCAGTCAGAGTTACAAAAATAACTGAAACTAGCAGTATACCTAGAGATAATTTGTCAGCATCCAAAGGTGGGTCTCGTTTATACAACTGATGAGTGAGTGAGCGATAATTTTTTGATTAGTTTAAGATGAAAACCAGCCACATGTTTAGTTAGGCAGTTCACATTGATATAACCATTTCTAAGTAATGCAACACTCTGGCTTTCCTAAAAGCATCAGCTGCCCTGAAGCCAGGGGAGAAGATGAGGAAGGGCCCCTGAAAAATTCTTCAAACCCACAGAAGATCTTAAATTAGAAAGCCAGACTTCTTGCTGGCCCAAACCCCAACTTTCATGACTTTATTATTCAGCTGATATATGAGAGATGTCTTGAAGGAGCAGGTGGGCTGACTTAGGTTCAAAAGGAACAACTGCAGCTCAGCAGCTTTCTATTTCAGAGGAAGGCAGTAATCCCACAGGCTCCAACCCTGCCCTATAAGGGATTCTCTCCATTCCCCAGCAATGACCTTGGGCACCATACATTAACATCAACAGGATTTAAAACCCCCATGTTGCAAGGAGAGATAAACAGCCAATGTTTTTTCTTCTAGTTTCTCATTTATTCTCTTTCTGAAATTCAGCATTGCCCTGGAAGTAGTGCCAGCAGTGGCTGTGTTATGACCTGAGCTGAGGTGCTGGATGGGAGGGGTAATCTACTGGCAGGAAACATGGAATTGGGTTCAGCGGTCTCTTGGTCCTGGGCTACTTTTGACTTTGTAGCTGTGGCTGCCAACTCCTTGAGTGCAACAGCCATCCCAAGGACTACTCTGGGGACTCTAGTCCTACCAGGAAGGGGGAGTGGGGGGAATTTTGTGTTTGGGAGGAATTTCAGCTTTCAAATTATTTTTCTGCTCACCAATTCACACTGATTCTTCTGTTAATTACTTGAATGCTACAACACTGCTGGTCTCTCTCCCCTGGTCTTTTCAGTCTAGATTTCATAAAATATTCAGGATGAAGACTTCCACTTGCTATCTGCTCAGTGGCTAGCATGCTAGCAGCCTCATTTCAGCCTTCAAAAATAATTCAAGCTATTAGTAATAATGCTTGACAGTATGTTGGTTTATGCAACAGGACAGCAGAGCTTCTCCAGGCAAAAGCCTGCAGAGGGAACCTGCCTAATGCCCAGCTGTTGTCTTCTTCCAAAATACATGTTCTGTAAAGACTCATGGCAATGGCCAATCCTCCCATGGATTAAGCCTTTATAAATGCCACATTCCTTCTTCCCAAGGTGGAGGATTTAAAAAAGTAAGAGGACTTCTAAAAGGCTGTGGGCTAAACTCCTCTCTCATTCCAGTAGGAAGAGGAATAATACCACTAAATGGTGCAGAAATCAGCTCAAGGACCCTCTGTGTGCAGACAGAGGGAGAGTGTCTGTTCAGTGCAGGGCAGGCACGTAGCGCAGCGCACGCTGTTCTTTCCGAGGCAATTGAAGACAACGGGAGCCTTTGCAATCAAGGCTTTCCATTAGCAGTTATTGGAATGAGCTCATCTAGTCTCCAATTTAGCTCTAAGGACATCTTGCTGAGGGTTGTCACACTGGCTGTTCCCCTACCCGTTCCATATTTGTTAATCCAAGCGCTGCGAATGCGAATGGGATTTTGCATGGCATCTGTCCGTGTGCTATAAAAGCGGAGCGAGAATGCCAGCATCCCTGACACCATAAGACCCCAACCCTGGGGGGATTTCTTGGCCCCAGATAAAATGAATTAATAACAAGTGCATTGGCAGACTCTGGACAAAGATGAGCCAGATGCAGGAACCCTGCAGGAGAGGGCAGGGGGGACAAAAAAATCTGGGGAGGATCACAGATTTCAGCCTTGCAAGGACCAAACATTCAACCAGGTTTGGTCCCTCTGTCAGGAAAAGCTGGTGTTTAAGGCAGCAGCTGACTGCCACTGCCCCTGGCTGGCAAAGTAAAAAGGTTTAGCTTCAAGAAGAACAAGGTGTCTGTCCACTTCATGGCATTCAAAAGCCATCTGGTCCCTTAAAGCCAGGGGAAAAATGCAGACTGTCATAGCTACAGCCACCCAAGACAAGAAAGGCTCTTTGATGCCCAGCACTATCCACATAGCTAACTCTGTCATCAAAGCAGCCAGCAAAATTGGACTATATTTACATCCAAAAGGCAATAAAGAAAGCAATCTGTTAAGAGCGGCAGTTTTTGCAGTTAGGATTAAGTTCACCCCAAGGCAATGGAAAGTCTCCAGCTGGCTCGGATTACCCTTTGGTGGAAATTACTTTACACACAGCAAACGAAGCCCAGGATTAAGGCTGTTAGCACCTTCAGGCAATAATTGGGCTTTGTTTGTATAGTGGCAGAAAAATGGATTCTGGTCTTGACTGAGGTTTAAGGATGTAATAAAATCAATTAGTTAATACTGCCCACCCTTCTGAAGGAAATTGAAACACATGGGAAAGTTTCACCAGACAGAAAACTTCCTGCCTGGTCCCAGTCCTTAAAGGTGAAAATAAAGGTTATTTTCTGCATTTTGTTCAAGCCAAGCAGGTCACTGGAAGGACAAACACACCAATCTTTAGCCCTAGGTGGGCAGGAATACCATATCCCTTTTGGCCCCAAATGCTCCTGGCCTCAGCTGAAAGAGCAGAGCCAGCACATCCCAAGAAGCCTCCTAGCAGCTGAGAATGCACCCGGGAGGGGGAATGGGCTGCCTTGCACCTCCAGGCCATCCCTGGAAATAACCCACCCATCAATCATTGCCTCCTAAGCCAGGCCATACAAGGTAGGCAAGGTAGCAAGCGCCGGACAGAAAGGGGGCAGGACAAAAGTGGCCATGCATGGGCAATGGGACCTGGCAGGGACAGCTCTCAGGCAAGGACTGGGGCTCTGATCCACCAAGCACCACATGGCCACTCTCCCAGAAGTAGCCACTGCATGGATTTTTTTAATATACATACATATTATATTAAAAGATATGGGTTTCATGTATAACATATCTAGTAAATATATGAATGTGCATATGTTTCCAATGCTGACACAGAGTAGCAGGACTTAAGCACTGCTGCAGGGTCCACTAACACATAGAAAAATCCCAACTCCCTATCCCAAAATGTACCCTTTTTCCTTGTCTTCAGGGTGGTATTGGCTGTCTGATCCCTGGAGGGGGTTTTCTAGGGATACCAAGGCTGAAACAGAGGACAAAAAGCCAAGGGCCATGCTTAGCTTATATCCCCTGCCTTTCCTTATTCTTAGAATCATCAAGGTAGGAACAGACCAAGATCATCCAGCCCAAACAGCATTACCACTGTAACCCCTGAACCACTCAACCACATCACCCAGGTGCCTCTTGAGCATCTCCTGGGGATGCCACCACCTCCCTGGCTCTTCCCCCAGCAATCTCCTACAGCCTCACTGGAGCTCCCTCACACCAGCGGCACAGCTCCCACCCAAACACCTGTACTGGTGTCCCTCCCGCCTTTGTAGGACACCCACCACCCCAGAGCAAGAAGCTGATCCAATAAACATAAATATAGTCATGGGATACTTCCCACTGCCACAGAAAATGAGAAAATTGTGAGAGAATTTCCCCACGTGTGCAGAGGGGCAGGAGGAGGAAGGAAAATTCAGGGTGGTGATGGGATGCTCCCCATAGTCATGAGTTCAAACTCCTTCACTTGGCTGGCCTGACCATGCAAAACTCACAATTTTCTGCTTTCCTATGGGAGGGAGCAGTTGTCCTTGACCACTTCTATTTTTTTCCTTGGATCTTCCTTTAGACCCACAGCCCCCTCATCCACCAGAAGCTCCCTGATGGTCCTGCCCTTCATACCTCCTGCCTCAGCCATTACTTTCTCCAGGTGACAGGGGAGGGAAGGTCAGCACTTTTCTCCTGCTGCTGGAGGGAGCTTTCCCTGTGTGCCCCAAGAGATCACACTTAATTTCCAGCCCCAGGTCTTGGTTTGGAAGGATCTATTCTCCCACTACTAATTCTTGAGAGTCCACAGCACTCAAGCCTCTGTGCGTGACATGAGACTTGTGAGATGCCCAAGTAAAGCCAGGAAGAAGTGCCTTTTCCTTAGGGTCCTGTGTCAGATCCCAAATCCTGTGTACCCCAACCCTCCCCTGGTGCTTCTCCATTCAAACCAAGGCTCATCCCTTCTGCAGCGTTACCCTCCAGCAGCACCCCTTGCCAGGGATCCCACTTACCTGGGAGGAGTGGAGAGAAGCACCAAGCTCCCTGTCGGAGGGGACGGGCAGGCTGGGATCTGCGAGCGTCCCAAGGTGATGCAGCTCTCAACTTATAGTGACATTTGATCCTCTGGAAGAGCCAATTGGCTCCAGACTCGCTGTGCTGGGCAGGGAAGGGAGCAGGGATGGGGTGGGGAGGGGATGAGATGGAGAGGGAAGCAAGGGAAGGGGAAAAAAAGTCATACCATGTATAGGAGCAGCTGGAGGAACTGCACAGATGATGCTAAGATGGGAGGGACATGTTTGGAGAAAAAAAACCTCCAGGGCTTATGTTTCTATATTTACAACCAGACAGGCAGGCAGGGCTCAAAGAGGGGTATCTGAGGCAAAGGCACCTCAGAAACAAATTGGGGGGCTCCCATAGATCCGTGGTGCATGATGACTGCTTAAAACCTGGTTGTGGCACCCTGGATCTCGCAGTCTCAACACACAGCAGCAACTTCCACTCTCCCCTCTGGGCAGGGGCTCTTCCCAGCTGCCCCTCCATGTGCCAAGGGGTTTGGCTGTGCTGCTGGGCAAGAGCCTGGGGAAGGCCTGTGAACCTTCCACATCCAAAGCTCTTTGAAAGCAGCACTCACAGGCACACGAGAAGGCAGAGGCACTTGGCACATGTGTTGCCTCAAGTGTGTCTGTGTGTGAGTGCTGCGTGGCACACACCCACCTCTCAGAGACTGCCGGGGCTCTGCCACACACCAGGGCTTGAGGGGAGCTGGAACAAAAAGAAAGAGAGCAGGAACGCAGCAGAAGAGCTTGTAAGCCTTTCTTAGCACGGTGTGAAGGCATTACTAGCTTTAAGTAAAGACTTCTTAGGGAGGGCAACTCCAGGTGGCTGGAGCCTGGGTGCCTGGAGTGGTTTTACTGCCAGAGCACTCTGCACAGTTGCATGACTATTCCAGCAGAGGATTGCAGTGCCTCACACAACCCTCTGGTCCACGGTTTCCATTTCACTAAATATCCCAGGCTTCAGCTTCCCGTCCCCTCCCNGCACCCCCTTCCTCCCCGCCTGTAGGAGAACTTCAGGAACTGTGGGGCAGCCAGTATTTTTGGCTCAGGTCACAGATTGATTCCTGCCCACTCTTTCTCTGCTGCTTGCAAGAAAGGGTCCCCATCTGAGGATATAGAGACAAGCTTTTAAAGCCATGGAGTGGGAGCACAGTGCTGCAGCCTCCCAGTCACCAGGTAACGTGCATGAGTCAAAATCTTCTGTCTAGTGTGCCTTTTCCAGCTGTCTGGCAGCTTATCCCCTGGCCCCCCTCCTGCAACCCCTTCCAGCCAATGCTTTTGCTACTTGTCAGGGGGAGGGGGACAGTGCATCCATCCTCAGTGCCCTGGCTTCATGTGGGAGTTTGCTGGGTGGGGGAGATGGGTGGGCACCCCGTGCTGCTGAGGAGAGCAGCAGCTGCATGGGAACACCCGGCCAGACCTAGTATCATGTCCACTCCCCCCTGCAGCTCTGCCCAAAGCACAAACACAGCAAACTGGCTTTCACACTGTGCTTTCAGAACCACCAAGCATTTTTGCTATCTTCCACTGGCTCCTTTCCCTCAAGCTCTCCACCAGCAGGGCATGCCTCCAAGAAATACCATATTTGCCCAAACCAGCAGCAGAGTGGGCATGCAGGGGAGCAGAAGCTCCCAGCTGTTTCTCCTTTCATGGTTGCTGTGGGCGCAGTTTGGCAATGGCACTCACCAGCCTCCTGTGCCTGTCTGCCAGCTACAGACTGTCCCTGCTGCCCACGGGGCGCCACAGCTCAGGCCTGTCACACCAAGGACCAGATCAGTCACTTCAAAAGAAAGTGTGTGTGAGTGCAAGTGCATGTGGAGCCTGGGCTTACAGCAGGGTGCTTCCCAGCAGCAGCCTGGACACTCCTGTGGGCCCATCTGCTGCCAGCCATGGGGCAGAAGCAGCATGAGCATCTTGTAGGGTTCCACCAGAGCAGTGCTGCTTGTGCCCACTGGCAGGGGAGTGCTCACAGCACTCAGATTTCATTCTAAGCATCTTGACAAAAGTGAGGTTGGTACAAGTGATGGGAGGGACAGGTAACCAGAAATCTCTGCTGTAGCTCCTTTTTCAAATAGATGAGAAGCAAACATTGCTGCCTGCAGTATCCTCTCAGTTCCTGGACATGTCAGACAAGTGCTCCAGACAACATCCATCTTTGGACCATATGTCATATCCATGCTCTGTCTTCCCCTTCACCACACCCTGGGAGCATGGCCTTTCTGCTTAGTACTGTCCCAAAGGACATCTGTGCATCCTATGGGCTGCCTCTGTCAGAGCACTCATGTCCGTGTCATACATGGATTTCCAGTCCCAGCATGATCTGGATCCCTCTTCCCATGGGACTGAGGGTACCTTCTCCATCCCTCAGTAAAGAGGGTTTGTCTGATGAACACATCTTACATGTGCTCTGCTTTCACCTGGTTCACAACCAAGGCTCATTCCCCACAGCCCAATGTTTGTCCTTTCTTCCTTTTGTGGGTCTCTCTATCCACTTCAGCACATAACTAGAGGCCTCTCCAACATTTGTGTCATACCTCAGCTGCATACCCTGTGCTTTTCACACCTTCTCTGTTAAGTCCTTATTTCACCTCTTGATTCCATCATGTAGCAGTTTCATTCACAACCTGCCACATTTTCATCATCAGTTTTGTGTCTTGTTACTGTAAGCTCTCCTGCTCTAGGATATATATTTTGTGCTGCCTTGACATCATCTCTTGTCCCTGCACCAGCAGCAAGGTTCCTGGGGCTCTCCTTTGAGCTACCACAGCACAGCCATGCCAGCCTAGAGAGTGAGTAAACCACCACCAAGTACCTCACACTCCCTACTGATCAGAGACCAGATGAGGGAGAGACAACCCCAGCTGTGCCTGCACAGCTACCAAAAGCTACCCAATTGCACTAGGTAAGGGTGCAGCATGAACCTGCCATGGGAAAAGCCCTTCTCTCCCACCAGCTGCCAGGCTAGGAGACAGCACCAAGGCCAAAGAGCACTGGTGCAGGTCACAGACATGAACCAGGGTCTCAAACCACAAAAAGTCCATCTGCCAGCTGACCTCGGGCCAGAGCCTGGCATGCTTTTACTGTGACAACATCTCCACCTGGGAGAGGGTACAGCAAACCAGTGTCTCTCCTTGAACAGGAAAATAGAGCCTGGGGCAGAAGTCTAGACAAGTTTCCATAGGTAGCTGGGCCCAATGTCACATTTCTTCTTGGTAGGTAGGAAGGCCCAGACTGGCTATTTGAGATGGGCCACAGGAATTTATTGTGTTGCCAGGCCACTTCCAGGGAAGCTGTAATCAGCTCTTCTCATCTTTTCTGGCTTTTGGTTGACCTATTGCAGCAGCCAGTGCACTCAGGGGAGATGCCCTTACGCACAGTGCACACACATTAGCCCTGGTAACTTTACAAACTGCATAAAGACAGGCACTTTGGTCAAACGTTTGTGTGTGTGCTCTGTTTGGGTTTGCCTTTTTTTTTTAATAGCCTTTCCCTGTGCTCATTGCACACCAGTCAGCAGGCAGCGTTTTCACGGATCATTGCCTCCATGGCTGGTTAATACTCAGCCAGTGAGCTGAAAAAGCACTGGAAAAGTTCATCTGAAAGCCTCTACAGCCCTGGAAGTCTGAAATCTTACACGTTCATTAAAGACTACAGAGTCTGTAAATAAAATCAGCTACATCCTTCCCATAAAATTGGTACTCTTTCACAGCCCAGGAGAGATCCAGGTGCTGAGATAAAGCAGTACCTATCCCTATCCACCTGTCACTCTCCAACACTGAACAAACCGATCCATTCCCAAAGCAGACTTTGCTTTGGCCCATGAGCTGGGCAAGAGGCCCTCCTGAGGCCCTTCCTCACCCAGACCTGTCCACAACTCTGCACTTACACCTTCATGGTAGAGCTACAGAGGAACTTCCACTGACATCTTCTGTCATTCAAAAATGGTGAAGTTATCCAAAGTGAATTTAGTTATGAGGAAAATGTGTTTTATTTGAGTCCACAGTTTGAATGATTCTTTATATCACCTCCTCTCCAAAGTCATGTTTGAATGCTTTCAAAAAAACATTTTTTACTCTTTTGCATGATACAGATATTTTGGTTTTGGCATGTTTGTCTGCTTCTACAGATATCAGCCTTGAAATAATTGAAGGTATCCAGAAAAATGTATTAAGCTGACTGGGAAAGCGTGGGAATGTGTTTTTCTGTTTTGTGACATTCAGTTATAAACCTTTTACCAAGATTCAGGGCAGAGGGGAAATGGGAATCAAAAAAACCATTTAAGAAGGCAAAGTAAATTTTTATACAGCTCCTCTACGCCCTTTCTTCTCTTTATCCCACCCCAGAGAAAGGGATTCTGCAGGGGGGTTTAATCAGCAGTTCAAGGTTAGAGTAGATGCCCTACATTCATTGAACACTCTTTCCAAGTTAATTGAAGTAGCTGTCAATAAAAGGCAGATCAGATAGTGGCTAAGTAAGTCCGTTCAGAGAAAGGACAGAATATAAATACATATATATGATTAATTATTTTCTGTTCCTGGGCAAAATCCAATGACCTGTTTTATGCAGCCAGTCAAGAAGAGATCAGAATAGCCTTAAACTTTATAACCAGCTCCTCTAAGTATCAGCAGACCACTGTCATTTTACTGGTGATAACAGGACCCTGGGGAACCTGAAACAACCCAAAGGGGCCGAGCAAAATCCATCTTTCCTCCCTGGCTCCTCTAATACCATCCACTTGGCCCTTGGGCTCAGGATCTCTGTCCTTGGCTGTCCCTAGTTTCCCCAGAAGTGACCTGGTGCAGTGTTTGCCATGCCCAGCGATGCATCTCTTGCAGGGAGAGCAAACACATACAAACTCATACAGGGAGAGCAAACACTTGCCAAGCTGTGGGTCCACCTACCTGAATCCTGGAAGGTGGCTGGGGAACCTCAAGGTGCCAACACCTTCTCCTGGCGGTGGCTACATGAAATCGCAAAGGCTCAGAGGCATAAAAAGGAGAATAAAAAGCAACAAACAAGCATGCTCTTTATAACGACCACATTACCTATGTACACCTCCATTTCCCTTCCTGGCACCTGCTGTTCTCCTCCTTGATTCTGGTGAGAGGGAGCCAACCAGCTCTTCCATGGAGGTGCCTACTGGGTCACCTCTCTTTGTAAAACTTGGTTGGTAGAAATAGCTGCCTGTGTTATCCCTTCTCAGCCTGTAAGAACAGAAACTCTACATCTTTGGTAAGAAACAGGGAGGGATCTGAACACTCTCTACTTCAGTGTGTGCAAACACAAGCCAGCCCTTTGCATCATTCACACAGTGCATGATGCAGATAGATTGCTGCATGCATTAGGCTGGTGTGGTTTTGGTGGTGACAGTGGCAGAGCAGGGTACAATGTGTCCTTGGGCGTTTCCAAAATCTGTTGAAGTATTCTTGTTCATAATGTGGGGTTTCTTTTCTTAAGTTTCCAGTTGGGTTGGCTCTGGTTGTTATTGTCTGGATTTTGTTTTTTTTCCAGCACTATCTTCAGTGTCAGGGACACACAAAGTCACTAGCTTTCCTAAAAGACAAGGGCAGTTTTGAGACATTGAAGTGGCCAATCAAAGAGGAATTAACTGCATTAGGGTATTTATATGAAGGATCAAGCACCTACTCTAAATCCCTTCAGAGGTCTGCTCTGCAATAAGGAGCAGTGTGTCCTGCAGAGCCAGGCAGGATCTCACCAGTCATCAGGGATGCAGAGAGGGAGAAGGCAAATGGAGAGCTCACCTCTGACACCTACCCCAAAACAGCAGCACATACCTCCCTTCCTTCCCACAAGAACCAGCTTCATCAGGTGGACCCGGTCCCTGATGGATGCAGAAAGAGCTTTGCTACCTTGATCCATGACTCAGAGTCAGGTTAGAGAAGAGTCAATGAGCAACAAGGTTTAGCAGGGAGAAGCAGAAAAAATTCACCTTCAGAGCTGGCTTTTGGCACAGCTCACCAGCATCTCAAAAGCCATCTGAAACAGGCCAAGCTTAACCTGGGCATAAAGCTGCTTTGTAGATCTCCAGGAAACTGGTCTCACATGCCTCTGTCTTCCTGGGAGCATGTTTAATCCCCAGCTGCCATGACATTCACACTTAAATGCTCCTGAAAGGCTGTGAGAAAGCAGAACCTGAGAAGTCAGCTGGAAAAAGGGATGAAATGCCCCGAGGCCAAGAGGCAGTGAACACCTGCACGGTGCCTGGGCAGCTCACAGGTTGCCCGGGACAAAGGCAGACAGTGGTGCCATCCTTACCCACTCACTGGAACAGAGCAGAGATCTCTGAGTCAAACTGCACATAAATCAAAACTGCACATAACCAAAATTCACCAAACTAATCAACTCCAAACCCCTTTGCTCCCAGTGCAGTGTTTTCTACCCCTGCATCCTCTGCACATAGCATGCCAGGAACAAGTAAAGACCAAGCCAGAGTTTGCTCTCTTCCTCTCTCGGGAAGGTAACAATCAAAGCACAGCTCCAAATTTGCATTTTGCAACCCTGACTTTTGCAAAATAGTAAATCTTACCAGCCAACTTGAAAAGCCTCCAACTGGTTTTCATCGCCTGGAGCCACTCTGCTAAAATAGCCATGCTGGCAGCATCACCATCCTCTGCCCTTCACCTCCCCAGTACTTGAGATGCCGAACTTTGCAGGGCCGGAGCTGGGAGCACGCAATGGCGATACTCGATAGCCCCTCTTCACGCTAATTTTAGGTGGTGGAACTTTTCATGCTTTTAAAAAGTCCCTTTATTTATTTTTGAGAAACCTCTTGTAGTTAGTGGCTACCATAAACACTTTTCCATCTGATGTTTTGAACTTACCTCCAGGGCTCTGGAAGTCACAAGAAACCAGCATCTGACGTGATCGCAAAGGAACAATCGCCTGCTCATTTTGTAAACCGGACTGAGTAACATGATGCACCCAACATACAAATGATTTCAGATGGAAACAAATTACACATCAGTAAGTAACACATTTCTTCTTGGTTTTTTTCAGTTAATACTGATTTCTGATTTTTGTGGTAGACTGCTCCTCCATCACTCATTTGTTTGCTCTGGGACATGTCCTTGCTGCATCTGCTTTAGACAACTAAGGCTCAATCAATCCCTGTGGGATTCAGGAGATCCTGCTTGGACACCCTAGACCTAGGCTAGATGTCTCTTCAAAGATAAGGGATCAGGTTTGGCCATTCAAGATCAGGGCTGGGTCTCATCCTCATGCTATTTACACCTAAATGGATGAGACAGGTTGACAGTGAGGATGATAGCTGAGCAACAGGATGGGAGACAGGACCAATACCTGGAGCTGCTGTTTTGCATCCCCAGAGGAGGTGAGGAAAGGAGGACACCAACCAAGGTGCTCACAGCAAACACCCACAGTCACTCCACAACCTTGGGGAAGACCCACCTACCCAACCATGCACCTCTGACTGAATAACTGAATAATTACACTTGCAATTTGCTGCTCTGATGCCTTAAAGTGCTTACTTGTATAAATCCCAATGGCATCCTCCCCTTGCTTTTCCTCAACCTTTCCCCATTCTTCCCATCATTCTCACAAGTCCCAAGCCCATGACACTTTTGCTATTTATTTAATGCGTGCCTTTAGCATTGCTAAACCACTCTGTCTGAGGCAGAGATGAAAAACCTTTCTGAAAATTTCTGATACAAATCATAGCATTCCACTGCAACCAAAACCCTCAGGGCACTCAATGCAAAATCCCAGGGAAATCACCCATCTCATCATCAGGATCCTTGCAGTGGGTCCATTTCTGAAGAAAATCCTAGCTCCAGCTGCACTTTTGTCGATGTGAAATATGTTTTTTTCTCTTAACCTGCTTCTATACAGATTTATAGACATATATGTGTGTGCACATATATATATATATATATATATAATGCAGTGTCAGGGAAAGTGTCTTGAGCTGGCAAGGAGTTACCAGCAGACCAACCTCAGAACCTTGTTCAGCAGCGTCTCAGCTGCCACCTCAGTATTTATAGCCACCCTGCTCTTTGAGCTTGTTTATTTTCCTTCCCAAAGGTGGTGGTGGCAGGAGGCAAAGCTCTGACATTCAGGCTCAGGTGTCCCCAAGGCTGACCTTTCCTTCAAAGAGCAGAAGCTGCAGACACATTTCAAGGAACAAAGTCATTTGGAAACTCTGGACTCTTGTGTCCATTGCAGAGGAGGCCTAGTGCAGAGCTGCGAGCAAGGGCTGAGCAGAGATGTGCTAATTAGCATGCAAACATATACATTAGGATGGATGTAAAAATGAGCCTATAATTACTTTATACCTGGAACGAGAGCCATACAAGGTCCAGCCCCCCATTTCGAGGCAGAACAATTGCTACATAAAGACATTACACTCAAAACAGACTTGAGTTTTCCATTATTTAAGTTTTCCCCAAGTTTAAATAATGCTGTTTTATGGCATTGCTAAAGTCAAGGACCACCTTTTTAAATCCCATCTTGCATACATTCATGCAGAATCATGGGTTAAACCCTGCTGGGAAGAAAGCAGCCCTGAAGCCTGCCCCAGAAAGACAAGCAGCACCAGTATCACTGGAGCCACCACAGATTTATTTCAGAGCTGATGCTGCCAAAATGATGTTCCCCTTCTGCATAGTCTAGGCAAGATAGGTAAAGAAGAAATTGTAGTGAAGCAACACCTCAATGTATGCCCCCAGTTCAGAGCACTGAGAGCCCACATAGGGGTTCTCAGTCCCTCTTTTTGGACACTGCCAACAGGATGGTAATTTGGGGAAGCATGGCAACATGGGGGATGCAGGCAGCCAGCAGATAAAGGGACCAGGAAAGCATCACTCTTCTCCATCAGGCTTTGAGGGTAAGACTAATCCTGCAAGACTCACTCAGTGTGACAGTTTGTCCTTATTATGCTCAAAATGCAGCAGTCTCAGAAGACAGAGCCAAGGCCTCACAGCAAAAGCCTCTGAGATGCCAGTGCTGCAAAAACCACAGTGAAAAATGAACACAGGGAAGACAGGAAGCAGTCAGCTACTGACTAACACCAGACCAGTCACTGCTGCAGAGTGGCACCAGCCTGCTCTCCTGCACTCACAAAATCAGCCACATGCCCCTACAGCTTCCTGCTGAGGGAAGAGATGAGCCTCCATCCCCTCATCCCCACTTAGCATTGCCCAGGATGCCCAGTGTATCTGGGCCACAGCATCCCTTCTTGTCTTTTGGGGGAGGTGTCACCATTCTGGTAACCCCACTGCCACTCCCACCACCCTGTGCACACCATGTTACTTCGGGAGGAGAAACAGCACATCACAAAGCTAATTTAGCTGGAGAAACATTTCCCCTGGCAGATATATAAGTACCTCATAAAGAGTTGTACACGTTTGCTCCGAGCCAGTTCTTTCCCTGGTTCCTGACCACCACTAGAGAGCTCTGGTCTCCCATAACCTTCTCACTTCTCTGCTGTGACCTAATCCTGAATTACAGTAGTTGTTTATTGAAACCACATCTAGGTCCCTGTGGGCTTTAAGTGGATAAAATATACTCTAGAAATTAACCCTCCTTAGAGAAGGAATCTCACACAAACAGGCCTTTGGAGCCTTCTCTGCCCTCTCCAAACTGGCAGGGCACAGGAACAGTAACTGGAGAAGTTTTCAGCAATCATTTCCACCAGCCAGCTACAGAACTGTGTTGAAAAATGGGTGCAACCAGTTTGCATACGTGCAAAGTAGTGCTGTTTTCAGCTCAAGCCAGAACATCTCCGTGCACACTGCTACTGCTCCAGCCTCACTTGAAAATCCCAGCACAGCACAGGAAGGGCTGAAGGGAGGAAAAATGGGGCCATGGTGCTCAGTGCTTTGAAGAACACAGGACTCCTTGAATTCCTACCTCCCAGAACTGCAGCAGAGGATGGAGAGAACAAGGGTACCAATCAGCATAAAGATAAGAGCAAGAAGTTATATTGGGATTATCTCCTTCCTTACCTACACTTTCCTAAAGGGTTAGGATAGCAGAAACTCTTCATCATCTCTACACCATAAAAGTGTTATTACTTGGAAGGTCACCCCCATAAAAAGGTTTTCCATAAAAAGGTAGATGGTTCCAGATAGAGTCATCAGCTCATTAGTGTGCTGGCTTCCAGGACAGCCAGCTATACTGACCTTATCAAAGCTGGACTAGCATGATACAGAGGAAATTTTTTTTCCTTTTTTCTTTATACCTGACATCACCAGACAAAGTGATTGTGGTTGAAGCCTGTGATGTTGCTCAAGTCTATTACCTGGGGAGCTAAGGTCTGTGCTTCTCCTAGCTGATCCCTCCCCAGGGAGTCTCTGCAGGCTGCTCCATTGCTCACCCAAGCACTACTCCTTCCCCTTTCAGAGGCAATCAACCCCAGTGAAAAATGCAGCAAAATAACAAGGATCTAAATGGGGCAGGCACACAGAAAGCCCCTTTTCTTCTTGTCACTCTGACTGATGCTTCTTCTCATCCACCTCACACTCAAGCATACAGCTTCAAGGTCTTGAATACAGCTTTGCTGCAGAGACTCCTACATGAACAAAATTCTCAGAATTGCCATCATTACAACATCTTCTGCAAATTTTATTAAATGCTTACCAAAAAAAAAAAAAAAGAAAATCCAGAGGGCAGAAAATTTTAAGCAGAAAGCACACTGATGCACGAGGAGAAACAAGCTTCTCTCCCTCCAGGAGGGTAGAAACAAGTTGCAAAATCATGTTGACATGGGAAGAAGGTAGGAATGATACTTTAAAGAGGGGCCAGGGGACATGTTAACACCATGAAGACATGGGAGAATTCAGAAACAACCCTAGAAACCAATTTGCAGACCTCAGACCCAAGGCCAGAAATGCTGCTCTTTAGGGACTCCATTTCCTCAAGTTCACAGCAAGCCTTGGTCTTCACAAACAATTCACTAGGATGCAATTTCACCAAGGCAGCTTCCAGCTTAAGAGCAGCATCCTGCTCAGCTTCCAGAATATAGCTGGCAAGTTACCAAGGTGCCACCATATCTGACTTTTAGAAGTGTTTCAGTCACTGGCACTGGAGCCCACAGGTTAGAGAATAAGCAAATCACTTTCCCAGAGAAGGGAGATGATACCAGTGGTCAGCACTCGCTCCCCGGGAAAGAAGGCCTCCAATCCATCTTAGACAGGAAGGCAGCAGCTATTTGAAACAAAGCTGCTACTGCCCTGCTGAGACAGAAGAGTGGCAGAACATTTCAGCATGGGTACACAACTGTGATTAAAGGATGATCTGGGAACTATGGAAAAAAAAAATTGATGTAGAGAGAGACCAGTAGATGGAAGTCCCTCATAGCAGATGACATAGAGGGACAGAGGCTGCATCATAAACAGGGGAAGACTAAACCACAGCTGGCACCAACAGAGTGACAAGTGCTCCTTACAGTCTCATCACACTCTCCTTGCAGTCTTCTCACCCTCAGGACCTCCCCACTGCCCTGCTTTCAAACACCAATTCTTCTACCAGATTTCTGTTGAGCTCCCTCTCTGCCACCACCCAGCCACCAAGGGCCACAAAAGGAGAAATTCTTAATCACATAACAAAAGCCTTGCCTGCTCAGCAGGGCAGCAGATCCCTCTCTTCCAACATTTAAGAGAGGGAACAGAGCCACAGCCTCTCATCTCCATAGCAGAGACAGATTGAAAAAAAAAAAAAAAAAAAGAGCCAAAGAGTCACATAGAAAGTTAAAACAGGGATGAGTTTTGCCAGCTGATCTAGTTCCTTTCATCCATCTGGAGGCAGTGTGGGGTATTGCTCAAACCCCAAGAGGAGTCAGGCTGTACCCAAAGCAGACTGACAGCAGTGAGGAGAAGAGAAACATCCTTCAATTATCTTCTGTGGAGCAGAGGAAATAGTGGCATGGAGAGTTGCATCGAGCCAGGACCAAGCTCAGCTGCAAGACAAGAAAACACAAGGTTATGGATACCATTTGGCCTCTCATGAGTAATACCCTGGGCTATACAGAAACTGTATCTTCTCTATCGATTACAGGTGGGCTTCTCCCACCCATTTTCACAAAGCCCTGTGAATCAGCCCACCCATAAGCCTTCAGCATAAGTGAGCCATGCTGGGAATGTTCATGCTCGTGGCAGAGGAGATGCCGAGGGCTGCACACCCAGCAGAGGTCATGGCTGCACTCCTGCCATGCTGTCTCCCACCCCGAGGAGGAGATTAGCAGGCTTCCTCCCAAGCCCAAGAAAGCCACTAAAGCAGAGAGTGCTCCCCCAGCCCCTGGCAGCCGCAGCTCTGTTTGGGGCCATCTGCAGCGGTGTTGGGTTCCTGCAGCTCTCCATCTGCTCCACGCACGACAGCTGGTGCAGCCAAGGGACTCCAGCACACAAATGACTTTTCCATCACTTGATAAATGACTCCTGTATGCTGACACTCTCCCCACTATTCCTGATTTGGGGCTGATTGCAAATGGAGCCAAGTCAGGGGAACAGTTGGGGTCCAAGAGTACGTGAGCGCCCATCCACCCGTGGGAACTCAACCACCAGCAGGGAACCTTAGCCCTTTGAAAGCCTCTTGAATTCTAGGTGCAGTTCCTTCTAGCTTATCACAAACCCACACAAGTTTCTCAGGCAGTGCTTCCCCTGTTGTCCCTGGGTTTTCAGCCCCAGCCTTTCCACTGGCAATAAAGCAAGTCTGTCTGTTCCTTAACTTTTGCTTCACTAGGTGGCAAAGAGGAATGCAAATCTTCCTTGTTGCAGAATTTCTCCTGAGCACACAAAGCTCTGAAGGAGACTCAAAACAAAGCCAGGCATGACAGGGAAGACAAATATATTAACAGTCAGTTTCCTTTTGCTGTCTCTTAGCATCTTGCTGCTCCATTAGTCAAGCATGCAGATTCCAATACAGTCACATGCCATGGAAGTTCACACCCATAAGGTCTCCAAGACCCACAGCACAGCAGGTTTTAAGTCAGATGGGATGCTGAGATGGCAGGAAGAATGATTTTAGGAGCACAGACTATTGTAAGAAGACAACAAATCTTGAGGTTATACAGCATGAAGCAGCCTCTGACTTTGGGAGCAGAGGGATTTTCCTAGTGTGTGCATACTAAACTTTCCACTCAGAGTCCCCATGCCCTCCTCAGTAGCATCTGGCAGTACGCAGCAAATCCCAGGCAAGATCCTTCTCTGACTCATGAGGAAAACTGCATTTTTCTGGAGTGCAGCAGTCCGTAGGACAAGGAAAACACTCCAAGAGTTGATCAGCAGTTGGGAAGTTCACTGCCCTGCCTCTTTAGTATTCCCAACACAAGCCTTCTAAATCTGGTTTACTCCAGTGCTGCTGGACCATAGCTCATCTTGTAGTACAGGCCATCCATGGGACCACATTAAACAGGAGCAGATCAAGTCACTCCACAATAAATCCTGCCATCAGGTGCATGAATTTTCTCACCCTTCAGCAGATTTCAAAAAAAGGCACAAAAACCTCCACAAGCAATTACCAATTCCTACACAAACAGAGCTGGAGTAGCGTCACACAAAAGTACCTACAGGTCCCTCCAACTTGAGACATTTTGGCTTTCTGACTCAGAACAATTTAAAATACCCACGAGGTTGGGGAGGAAAGTAGGAACATGACAAAGGAATGAGCTCTCAGCCTTTTTTTGGGACAGCACAGACTTGCCTCTAAGAGTAGCTCCAGGAACAAAGCAAATCTGAATCACAGCCTCGTGCCTAAGGAATGAAGCTGATAAGACATTGGGAATGCCCAACAGTTGTCACGCCCAGCTGACACAAATCCCCTCCAAGCCCCCTCACAGAAACAGCAGGTCTCCCATGCCTACAGCTAAACTAAATCACAGAATGATAGAATAGCTTGAATGGGACCTTTAGCTGAAAGGGACCTTTAAAGGTCATCTAATCCAACACCCATGCAATGAGCAGGGACATCTGCAACTAAATCATGCTGTCTGGACCCCCATCCAGCCTGACCTTGAATTTTTCCAGGGATAGGGCATGCACTACCTCTCTGGGAAACCTGTTTCAGTGTTTCACCACCCTCTTCATTAAAAAAAAAACCCAACACTTCTCTATATCTAGTCTGAATTTACCCTTTTAGTTTAAAAGCTTTACCCTTTGTCTTATCACAACACACCCTACTAAAATGCCTGTCCCCATCTTCCTTATGAGCCCACTTTACATATTAAAAGGCCACAGTAAAGTCTCCCCAGAGCCTTCTCTTCACCAGGATGAACAACCCTAACTCTCTCAAGCCTGTCCTCATAGAAGTGTTCCATCCCTCTGACCATTTCTGTGGTCCTCCTCAGGACTTGCTCC
>VZTN01018156.1:1060181-1093403 GCA_013400515.1 Erpornis zantholeuca
TCCCACCCTACCAAAGCCTGGGAAGGACAACCTGAGGCTGCAGCGGCTGCTGAAGAAGGCAGCCAGGAAGAACGCCATCCTCACCTCTGAGCAGGGCAAGTCCTTCCGCTCCAGCCTTTCGCCTGTGAACGAAGCCAGCCCCGACCAAGAGCGTGCTGAGAGCGCTGCCCCAGCAGAGACCCCTGAAACTACAGCACCCCCTTCTGCCCCCCCGCCCCCCCACCCNAAAAAAAAACCCAACACTTCTCTATATCTAGTCTGAATCTACCCTCTTAGTTTAAAAGCTTTACCCTTTGTCTTATCACAACACACCCTACTAAAATGCCTGTCCCCATCTTCCTTATGAGCCCACTTTACATATTAAAAGGCCACAGTAAAGTCTCCCCAGAGCCTTCTCTTCACCAGGATGAACAACCCTAACTCTCTCAAGCCTGTCCTCATAGAAGTGTTCCATCCCTCTGACCATTTCTGTGGTCCTCCTCAGGACTTGCTCCAACAGATCCACATCTTTCTGCTACTCAGTGCACCACTTGCTAGACACTGCCTACACCCTGCCCACCACAGCCTCTGCTCTGGAAGGCAGCTCTTCCACCATGGTGAGAGCTTGACCTTGAAGCTTTTGAGTTCAACGTGCCACCTTCAGTGCCACCTTCTTCGGTGCTTTTATTTGCTGCTGCTTTTAAAAAATAAAAGTCATCCTTCTGCCCCCATCCCCAGCCAGTTTTGGCAGACACACCACCTGCTCGCGGGGTATGGATCACCTTCCCAGCCCAGTGCTGACAGCAGCACTGCAAGCCCAAAGCCAGCACTGGGCACTCAAGCACAAATAGCTGTTCTGCACTTTTCAGAGCTCTGTTCAGGATAGTTTCCCGCACGGTAGGTATCATGTTACACACCCACATTAACCAGAGCAGGCTGGGAGCCACCAGGAGCAGAACGCAGCACACGAAATAAACAGCCCCCCTGGGCAAGCCTGACATCACCCTGCCCTCCTCTTCCTTGTTTCAGGATGCTCGGTTGCATCCAGCACCAGGGATTAAGGGACTCAGTGATTTATGCCTCATTTCATAGCAAAACTCAGCAACTCTGAGCAAGAGCCAGGATAGAGTCAGATTTCCTTCCTGGGGCTGCCAAAGAGTCATTGCAGGTCAGAAGCTGTTTGGTGCTCCCCAGCTTTCTCAGGAAGGAAAAGGAGAGAACAGACTAGTTTAATCTTTCTACCCCCAACACAGCTCCACTGTGCTCACCTGACCAGTGGTCACTGAGCTCCACTGACCAGCACCCACCAGAAAGGAGGAGGTGATGAGTTAGCAACAAAGAGCAAGGAAAGCAGCCATGCACCCTGGGGGATCAGCCCAGTGTTGGCCAAAAGGCTGCAATTAAATCAGAGATAAGACCTGACCCAGAACACAAGCCATTTCTGCTTCAGTCAAGAATGAGTGATAAAAGCAAAGCTCCCCAAAGGAAAGGGAAAACTTGGTTTTATCTTGGAGGAAAATGTAGTCCCTGTGCTTCATGCAGCACAGAAAAGACCATCCAGAGCCAGTGCTGTGACAAAGCACTTCCTCACTGATAAACTGAGCTTTTGAGAAGCCCTGCATTTCACAGGGGTGTCTTCATGCCAGCTGAAATCAATCAAGGCCAGTGTTGACTTTGATTCAAATGACACATGTAGTTTATGGCTGTTCTGTTGTATGTAACATTGTATCAGAGCATTAATAACCAAAATTTGGAAAGCCATGAAACATTCCTGCTTTTTGCCTCTGGAGATGTTTCAAAGCTTCAAAATTTCAAACCCACTTTGTTTCCCTTGACATTTCTTTCCAAATCCCATTAGGACTTGCCAAGACACGAACGTTTTGGGTCCCCAGGAGCTCTCGGTGTGCTAGTGCCAGGAGCAGAAGGGCTCCAGGTTTGGCAATACAGCTTCCCCCCAGGACATCTCTTGTCCTGCCACACCCACCCTCAAGACTGGCTGAGGTTACCTCAGGAGAGTAACAAAACCAAGACTAATGCTCTTCTCCCACAATATTGACTCCATACTTGTAGCTTTTACAGAGAGGAAGAGGAGGACTTGTGTATAAATACTTCAGAATCCTGCCCAGGGCTAAGCCCACGCCAACTCTAAACTTGGTCTTTTTCTTGCAGGAAATGACAATGTTGATAACAGTATCATCCTCCACCCAGCCTGTTCCCATCCACCACCCCCTTTCTCCCCCTCCCANCCTGAAACTACAGCACCCCCTTCTGCCCCCCTGCCACCCCACCTCTCCATCAGGCCCATCAACCACCGCGCCCCCTCCCCTTTCCGGAAGGGGAAGCCTTTCACGCTGAAGGTCACCGAGCAGCGGCGCATTGCTGAACACGTCAGGCTCACAACCTCTTCGGCCATGCCCCTGCTACAGAAGCCAGGACCTTCTGAGACTTCACAGCAGCCTGAAGGCACAGGCTCCCACCTTCCCTCTCCATCTGACCCTTCAGTATTTGTTTTCCCCCAGCCTTCTCCTTCCAGTACACCCAGTAAAGAAAGGGCACCAGATGTTACTTATGTCACCAAGGTGAACGCTTATTTCCACAGTGTCAAGCCACCCAGGGCTAAGACTCCCACACCAAACACGGCCCAAGGAACTGTCAGCCACAAAGACAAAAGGCCTACTTCCCCAGCACCTCAAACAAGCAGCTCTGAACCATCACCAGAGGAGACACCCACCTCACTTAAAGACAACAAGGACACTCCCCCTTTGCTGGAACCTCTCCTCCTTCCTGCTGCAGAGACAGAGCCTTCCAATCAAGCTCCCAAGCCTGTTCCTACTGAGGAGCCCAGCACCTCTGATGCCCAAACCAATGAGCCTACAACCCATGGAAGTGACACCAAAATATCTAGATCAGAGACAGTTCCTGAATTACCCAAGCAAGACACAGACAGCCTAAAACCATCCACATCCAGTGCCCCCTGGAGGCAAGCACGCCCAGCAACTCCAGCCCGAGCTGACAGTACTGGGTCCACCTCCACAGACAGCAAGGCAGAACACAGCACCGAACCCCAGCTGACCCCCAGCTTACCCAACACCAGCTGTCCTCCCAAGGCTGAGCCAGCACCATCATCAGGAGAAGCAGCAAGACCTCCTGGAACCAGTGCCAGTGGCTGGCATCGCCTCAGGAAGCACTTGATGGTGCAGCCAGAAGCAACCAACTTCCCAGAGTCCAAGCCAGAAAAGCTGGGACAGGAGGAAGGGAGCAAAGAGGACACTGCTCAAGCAGTCATCAAGCAAGACTGCATGCTGGTTAAATCAAAAGCCATGAGAATGTGGGATGCCATTTTATACCAGATGACAGTCACCAAGGAAAAGAGGCAGCAAGCAGAAGAGAAGAAGCCACAGAAGGAAGAAAGCTTCTTTCTCCCCCGCCGCCTACCCATCCTTCTACACAAGCCACGTTTTGACGCCCGGAAGCTGAAGGAACTGGCTGCCAAACCCATGACAAAGATCAGCACCGTGTTTGAGGTGAGCCGCTTCCGGCTCCGAGCGGCCGAGGAGCACGCCAAGAGCTTTAACAGAACGGCGTCAGGATGGTCAGTCAACTGAAGCCAGGCAGCTCCGTGCCTCAAGGGTCCTACAGGGCACCAAGCAAGAGTTTACTGCCCAGTGTAAGGAAAAAAGGAAATTAAATAAAACCCTTCCAAGCCAGCAGCCCCATGCTGCAGGTTTAAGGGTTACTCTCCATAGGTTTAAAAGCTTAAATGCCGACCATATCCACAGGAAAACAAACATGAACCTGTTTTTAAAGAGTCAACAACAATCACTGGATGCAGGAGCAGAGTGAAGGGAAGCACATAGTGAAGAGGTCAAGCTGCCTATAGAAAAAAGACAAGTTTAGAGGAGTATAATGGAATCTGAATTTTTTTGTTGCATTTATCCAAGACAGAGATCGATCCCATGAACAGCAGAAGTTGCAGATGAGATGAAGGAATCTGGGTTGCTCCTCATCTCTAGGCATCATTAGAAACTAAACTCAAAGAGGATACATGTAATATCTGTCTTCTCTACTGGAAGCGTAGCCACACCCTTTTGCTGAGAACAAAATGGAAACTCATCCTTTCACCTGCGGCACAGACAAGAGACAGCATAAAATATCCTGCTCTCACAAAACAGTTCCTCTGCCTAAAAAAATGGGCATCATTTGACATCCTCTTAGGCGAGAATGATAAATAATAATGCACAGAAGAATATTTTTTTTCAGTAAACAAGTTCTGTTATGTATTTTACCATGTTTCCTCCACAACAGCTGATGGTTGATGTTTCCATGATAACCAACAAGACCCTGCCTTAGCATGTGGGTATCCAAATCTGTATTTAATGAGGTGCTGGTTTCTGAGGGGTTCTGCTAACCACATGTAGTCTCATTTTCAGGGTGCACATCATGACAGTTGCATACCTGCTTGTCCCTGATGTCCTGAAAAAAGGGTATTTAAAGGAAGATCCCCAACTCTGCCCATCCACAGACCCAATTGTGCTTTCCAGCATTACAATCACCCTTTGCAAGTCCCCTGCCAGCAGGCCTGTGAGCATGAAAGCTGGGAGATCAGTTATTTCTGTTTCTTGAGGGACTCAGTCATATGCTGGGGTGTTCCTATACAGCTAATACAGGATTGCTATGTTTAGTCCAAACAGAATATAAAGAGCTGTGTACGGAGTTTCCTTTTTCATTTGCAGAGGATATGGAACTGACCAACATTTCCTCAAACCAAACTGCAAACAGAAACAAAACAAAGAGCCCCTTTTGCCTTTTTTAAAGTTTTCCTATTTTGCAGTGATGCTATAAGAGCAGTTCAGTTAACAAACCTTCACTTAAGTTTTCACTCTGCTGGTCTTATCTCTATTTTGTAACCCCTTCCCTATTCAAAGGGCAAAAAATGAGTATGAAGTATAACCCAATTATCTAAAGGGGGGATTTCTTCAAACCCCCAGTTTTAAAAGAAAAAGGGGAAAAGAGGTTAGAAATGTGCCAGTAACCACAAAAGGATCCTAGGTAAGCCTCTGCAGGATAATTTAACATTGCTGCAAAGGAAGGCTACAGAGAAAGATCCATGCAGCAGCACAAACATAAAAATTTAAAGAGTGCAGTGTAAAACACGTAATGCAGATAGAGGCAACCTTACCACAGAGTGATAAATGTCACCTTACTGCAGCACAGCCAGACATGCCTCTGCACAAAAGCCTGTATGCACAAGAGCCACAGCACTGGCATGAAGCTGAGCAGCCAACATCCATTACATCTGGGAGACTAAGTGAATCTGGCCAGAGAAGGTGGCTTCAGAAGCACTAGTGCTTTAAAACAGCTTTTGTCCTGCAGCAAGACAACCACCCAGAGCAAACCAGCAAGTCTCACCTAAGGCTTAGGTATTGCAGCTGCTAGGCTTCCAGTGAGGCTGCATCCACACCCCAGCCCCACTGCACATGGATGAAGGATGGAGAAATGCCACTGGGGAGAGCAATTCCTACAAGCAGAAGGAAGGAGACAGAGGAAAGCAGGCCTGGGTGCATGGTTTAGCCCTTTTACCCCAAAAGCAAAGGGTGGAGGCGCACAGCAAGCAGAGACAGACCCTGACATGAGAGTATCACCAAGGGGAGGACATATCCCTGTAGGCAACACATTTCCACCAATGGCTCTGCACTGGAAGTCATTGCAGTGTGTTCTAGCCTGAGCTGCTGTGCCGAGCCAGAGAAGGGGAATGCTACTGGGCGCAGAGTTTGGTTATTTTTCAATGCCAAACAGCATCAGGCAGTTGCTAAGAGCCCAAATTGACACTTACAGAAAAACCCTTGCTCCAGAGCCTGCACTGAGGTCCTGCAGCTCGGGAAGGGAGGGGAGCAGAAAAAAACCACACCCATGTTTAAGCAACTAGAAAGCTGATAAGGTGGTGTAAAGCAAGTGACAGGAATAAGCCAGAAGGGTTTGGGAGCAAAAAGGCCATGAGGGTGATCTGGTAGCAGCGAAAAAGGATGCACATAGTTCAGGGGGTGCAGGGGAGCTGGGGAGCAGGGATCCTCCAGCATACAGAACAGACAGCTAAGAACCTAAGAACAGAAACAAGCCAAGTGCCTTCAGCTATCACAGCCATTTTGCTATTCACAGTAAAAAACCCCAACAGTTCCATGTGAACAAACCCATAGGGCAACTGTGCTGTGGCTGCTTGGAGTGCTGGGTGGATCCTAGAGGACATCCTGTGCAGCGCTTGCCTTTCATGAAAGGATGCTGGACATAGACCAGAGACAAAGGCAGTCTCATTTGAGCTGCTTAGAGAAACTCAGGTAGGGCAAACAAAACCTGCTGACAACCTAGCAAGACCTCTTTCCTGCAGAGAACTGAAGCTCAGTAGGTTCCTACCTGGCACACTGAAACAGACTTCAGGAAAAAGAGGAGATTGATCAAAGGGGAGACCTTATAATAGGTTTCCCAAAGTCAGAGGAAGAGAAGCAAGTTGAGGATACAAGTTCTGTGGGCTAAAAACACAGCTTTGGGCCAGTCTTGTGCTTGTACTGCAGCCCACCTGAAAGCAGCATTGAAAAGAGCATCTCCTCTAAATGGGCACTACAAAAGGAAAAAACAAGCCTAAACAAACAAAACAGCATGCAACACTCAGAAGCCAGCTCCTTAAGGGTGGCAGGGAGGGGGAAGAAGGGACACAGGCCCCAGAAGAACTCAGAAACAAAAGGTGTTTTGTAGCAGGCAAAGCTATTTTAACCTTGGCAATGAAATAAAGCTTCTTTTTTATAGTATGAAAAAAAAGAGAATGAGCTTGTTTTCACCCTCAACTTCCTCTCCACTCATTGTGCCAGCTGCTGCCCAGTTGGATCCAACCAGTTATCACCTCCCTCCATGCCATTCCTCCTTATTGCCACAACCCTCTACTATCAGCCACTCAAGATAACACCAGGGTATCTATGAGCATAAGCACAACAGGAGCATGAGATCCAAAGACCATTTCAAGAGAGCACAGAGACAGAAACCCAGCTCTGCCTTCCCCTTGCTGCACATCAGAGAGCAGTCCTTTCTGCTCTGTTGGTCTACTCAGCACAGCAGATGTTCACATCCTTCCTGCTACATTATAGACTGGTTCCAAGAGGTTACTGAAGTCATTAGAAGTTTTCTCCCTGATTAATTCAGTAAATCTGGGAATTAGACCCCAGAAACACTTGAATTTCAGAAGTGCATCAGCCCCCATGCTCAGCCAGAATGACCTCCAGCTATCTACTCCCTGCAGCTCAAGAGAGCATAAGGAAAGACAGCCCAAGAGACTGTTCCTTTGAACTAGCAAAGGCAAACACATCTTCACCCCAACAGCAGCAGCTAAGGCACTTGCCCTGCAGATTAAACTAACGGAGGTATCCAGAGGTAGCTTCCTAGCAGCATCAGAGAGGCAGAGACCAAAACAAACCCCTGCTGTGTACACACACTGTTCCAGCCCAGACAGTGAGGCCCAGAAGCGAGGCTCCAGCTGTTCCCATACAGCACCTTCCAACTCACCCAAAGTGCTGCTGGCAGAAATAACCCCATCATCCTGCCAGAACAGACCAGGAGTTTGATACACAGTGCACAGTCATATCCCACCTACCTGGTTAATGAGTTCTCCAGACATACTATTGCTCTGCATCATCGTCTATCAACACCCTCTTGTACTGGCCATGGCCTGTTGCAACAAATTTATACTTTTTTCCAGAAGGAGTGGACTGAACAAGAGAGAAAGGAAGAGCCAAAGTCAGCATTTTTCTCCATTAAATAGGCAGTCAAAAATCAAATAACTGAAGCCAGAAGAGTACACAATACAGTTGCCTTTAATCCCAGCAGGCTTGGAGACAGCCTATGTGACTGTCTCCCTTCTTGCCCCCTTCACACAAACTCTCTGCACAGACCCATCACCAGTTTCTGTAAGCACAAGGTAACACAAGCAGCACAGGATATCTAATAGCAAAGCAGATGCAATGCAGGCATTGTGAAAGAGGGCTCATCTAAGAGCCCAGACCCCCAAGCCAGGGCAGTTTTTACCCATGGCAAGAGACTGTGTGATTTACCAGATACTGGCAAGATACAAGGACTTTACAGGGACTGACAAGATACTTTGATCTTCCTCTCGCAACCTAAACAGTGTGAGCAGTAGGTGCTTGCTGCATTTTAAAAGACATTTCCACAAACATTCCCGCAAAACCCCAGATCCATCTGCAAGTGATATTGTCCTGGGTTAAGTTCCACTTAGTTTTGCACATTTTGTTTACTCTCAGTGCTAAAAAGCATAACAAGAGCAAAATTACTCAAATTTGCAGTTCCATTTGAGCCTAGAAGGCTGGGATTCCCAGCTCATGGGCTGAGAACAACATGCTATTCAAGAGACCTTTCAGAATTACTGGATATAAAAGTATTTTTGCCCCCCTTTTCACTAGAGCTGAACTAATAGCAGTTCACTGTCAGGAAGAGCTCTTGAGCATGCAATTGCATTGATAGATACAGGCAGCCCTTGTCCCTACAGAACATCATCATCTCAATGTCTCAATCCAACCCAGCCAACAGCTCTTTTCTTTCTCAGCAGAGCAAGTGCTCTCATACTCACAGACACCAACTCACCTTGATACTGCTCTCAGGTTTGGGACTGTCCTTCTGCTCCCAAAGGCTTCTTTTACTCACAATGTCTCCGGCCACAATATCCTGAGAAAATGATGTTCTCATTATCCTTCGCTTGTAATGCTGCTGAACGTGTCTTTGTTCACATCCATTTCCAACCCACACATCTGACCTCCTTCTTTTTATTTATAATATCTCATCATCTGACCTCTAACAGCTGTCGCTAAAACCCATGACTGTGAAAACATCTTCCCGTTCCCAGTATATCCCATGTTTTCTTATCACTCTTCCACAAGAGTCTGAATTAGCTCCAAGATGTTTATTTTCTTAAGTTCATTAACTATTTAGGACATGTAAACATCAAGGCTTCTCTACTGTAAGGAATTCTGCTCTCATAAACACAGATTTGCAGCCAACATGTTCAGAACCAGCCTCGCCCACAACAACCAGAAAGTGAAATCACTGAGAGCAATACATAACACTCTCGGCATTTTCCAGCTTTACAAGATTTAGCACCTTGGTACTAGATGCAACTTCATGCTTGACAAATGGAGCTCAGCCCAAGCCCCTGCAGGAGACATATGCACTCTCCCCACCAGCTGATTTTATTCCCACTTCAAATCAGAGCCTCAACCAGCATCACAGAGGTTTTCCTAGATGTACCACCAAAGAACAACTGGGAACCCTGCCAGAAAAATTCAATCTCCAAGGTACAAAGCCTTACAACATGATGGAAGACCTCTTAAAACAATGCCTTTGGAGCTTGCAGGCCCCACAAACAAGATGTACCAATAGGATAAACAAGGACAATGCACACTGTGCCCAGGAGCCAGCCCCTGCCTCTGGCAGGAGCAAGGCAAGTCCTCCAAGCGTCATACCTTACAGGCCAAGGGCTTCACGGCAGATTGAGCTGTGACCTCCCCAGTCTCCCAGAGGCTTTTTGTGCTGGCTACCATCATGCTTGTGGTGGGAAGGTCAAGAGAGGGCTGCCGGACAAGTTTTGGAGCCTTTGTGGAGGTCTGGAAAATAAATGGAGACAGTTCACCATCAGAGTGTGTCTCTTGATTATTTTTTAACCCTGTAACTGGAAGGTCCTTGGAGACGAGGGGTGGTAAAAGGAGACTTGTAGAGTCCTACTAGTTCCTGTCAGACACTCCCACTCTTTAAGCAGAGAACATGAAAAAACAAACATGGGACAGCTTGCTAAAGAAACCTACTTTATGCTGTGGAGGGAGATAAAGACAGGAGCAAGGAATGCTCCCACCCAAAGGAAGACAATTTAGCTGTCATCTCACAGGTGGTAAGGCTAAGAGGCATGGTGGGAGAGCAACACCAGCCAAGAGGGCACCTTGGAGGATGGGAGCAGAGACAAACAGCAACCCACCTCAATAGCCTGTGTGTACTGCTCCAGCCTGTCATCAATCTTCGACACAGGGAGAGGAGGCTGGCTCTTCTTTATGCTGTTACTGCAGAACAGAGAGGAAGATTAAGGTGTTCCCCCAGTGCCTCAGGCAAAAGGGAGGACTTTGAGGGCCACAGGGAGCCTGCCCTTCCCCACAGCAGGACCTGCTGACAATCTCCATTTGCAGCAAGAGACCTGCTTTACACTCAGGCCAAGCCTAGAAATACCTTTTCTGTATTGAGCGGTTCAGTGACTCGGTTCTGTCCGTGATCTAAAGGGGGAGAAAGAAGACAAAGATATAACTTTTGTCCATGGACCTCAGATGGATGCAGGTCACCTTAGCTGATCACTTATTGGCCCTGACCCCTCACCCGTATTTTGGTTAGAAATGCCTCGCTCAGCCGCCACATTCCCCTACTGATCAGAGCGGGAGTGAGCACTCCCTTTCCTCCTTCTTTCCAAGCAGGTGAAGAGAATCCCAACCAATTTCAGGGGCAAACCAACAATATGTAAATTGACTGAGAGCTGAAACACCAACCAAGACAATTTTCTCTGCTCCCTCTGCTGAAGGAGGTCTCTCTCCAACCCTTGGTTTCCTAGCCAGACACAAAAGTGGAAATGGCAAGTACATAAAGATGAGAGGGAAAACTAGAAGCCACACCTGCAGATGAAAAGCCAAGCATGGGAGCAGCACAGGCATGAGTTAGGTCAACTTATCCACACCAGAGAAGCACACAGACTGGGCAAATCAGCACATGGAGCCACCTGCAAGGCAGCTCTTCATGTCAAGCCATCAGGAAAGAGTTTTGCACCAGAGGCTCCTGTGCAATAACTCTTCAGCCAAGACAGGAAGGCAAGCAAACACTTCACAACCACTGCAGGAAAGGAAAGTTGACATGTTGCTAAACCTTGTGACTCTTTCATGCCCCAGAAAACAAGCATACAGAGAGAAAAATCACCTTGAAGCCAAAGGGGAAGTTTTCTGTACACCAGCTCCCCACAGAGTCAAGGAGCAGCAACCAAGTAAAAAGGAGCCTTCTCCCCCTGTAAAACTGCTGCCTGTGCCACAGGAAACATCACCTACCAAGTTAGCAGATAAAAAACAGCACTAAATGATCCTTTAAGAAGCTTTCAGGATGCCAGTGCTAAATTTTAGCTAAACAGAAGACAAGACAGTGTCACGTAGAGGACACATTTGCCAGCTGTGCCCAAGAGCACGAGGCCCATTAGAGAACAACCAAGTAGTGCAACCCTGGTTAATAGAGATGACCTGGGGAGAGTCACTCTGCAGGGTCCCCCCACAGCAGCATGACAGAAGCCCATCAGCCAGCTCTGTCTGCCGGGCAGGCTGTCTGCCTGCTGTCAGCTCATTCCTTTGCTCGGTGCTGCAGGAGCTGCTGCTTGCCCCTGAGCCGTGACTTCAGAGACTGGACTGGCTACCTTGCTCGCTGATGGGCAGGCTGGTACCTCATGGGGCACAGCACCAACCTGAAAGCGGAATCTGGTAGGTTTTTGCCTCAGCTTCTCAACCACAAGTACCTGCCAATAGGAAAAAGCCCTGCCAACCCTGCCAGGGAGATGATGTGCAGGTGCAAACCACAAAGGGGCACTGCTGAAAGGTCATATATGAGCACCAGGTTAGACACAGAGGAGCCTAGAAAAAGCTCCTAGTGACAATGTATCTCAGCATGACAGCCTAGGTAGGAACAAACTTTCACTGTGCTGTTTGGAGACTACCGCCCCCACCCGTGGCATTTCCTTACAGTGAGAACTGTGCATTTCCCTGGCCCCAAGCACTTTCTGAAGGCCAGAAGAAACCACAGAATCAAGCCACCCTCAAAACCCAGGGCTCACAAGCAGCCTGGGACAAAACAGGACTGGCACAAGACTTCCCCCCTGCCTCCATACACCCCTATTTCAGCCCTCGGTCCACACTGGCCCTCTGAACCCCAAACACCCCATCACCCTACAACCCAACATCAGCCTGCCCCAAATGTGTACCCAGCCTCCACCAGACACATCTGGCAGGGGAACACCCCACCAACTGCAGATGCTTTTGTCTTCCCGCTCCAAGCAGGGATTCTGCTCAGCTTCTTGTGTCAAAACACCTTCTTGGTGGCCAATGTGTTCCGTTCTCAGTGCCCACAGAGTCCTACTAGCTGGGGTGCAAAGATCACCCTTCCTTTGGAAAGATTCCAGGCTCAGATTTTTCCTGAGCAGCTTTACATCCAGCTTAGTGCAAGGGTGAGCTCTGACATCACCGTTATAAAACAGAGACTGTATTTCTAAACCTTTCCCTGAGCTAATCCCAGCAGCAGCGGTTAAGCTGAGGTCAAGCAGCTATGTGTGTTTTGGGGTTGTAAAGACAGAAGTTTCAGCACATAAAAGTTGCTGAAAGCGTTTTCCACATTTTCCCACCAGTCCCACTTCAGGAATATGCTCCGGCTACCCCCGCCACACTTTTCAAACCTGGCATTAGCACACAGCCTGCATCCAAACCATCCCCATCTCCCCTCTTTTAATCTGACTATAAAAAGGATTCTCCATTAAGAGCAAGAATCTGATGGCTGCAGATGATTAAACCTTCCTCTCTGCCATCTATTTACTGATGCAAAAGGAAGTACTCATACAACCATCACCAGTCAGGAAATATTGAGTAAGCAGCAAATAGCACAAAACTAAGAGAAAAAAAAAAAAAGAAAAGATAGGACTAATAGCAGATTAACAGGCTACACAGACTCCTCACCATTTCCCTCACTGCCACAATCAAAGGGCTTACAAAGACAAAAAAGAACAAACATTCAGTACAGAATCACTTATCTGTATCTATTGTATTCAAAAGCACACGCACAGGATTGAGGACTTGTAATAAACGCAACACAAGTCACAAGGTGCTATCCAGGTGGTGTTAGTAATGGAAGTTTCACAAGAGCATCAATGCAGACATATGTGATTGGGAAGGACACAATGCTTCAGAGATCAGGAATCCCCATTTGTTTCAACAACTGAAGTCATACATTTTGTTCTAAGTAAGTTAGAGAAATCCCACTGTTTCAGTTGTTGGGCTTTTTTTACCTTTGGAAGGGAAATTTCATTAAGTTCTTGTGTAGTCTTTAACAAAATTCACAAGTTGAAAGCACAGGTATCTCAGTATTGCAATGCTCCCTGGAGCCCTCAGTGAACTTTAGACTTTTAGACTGCTACAGGCTCCACCAGCTCTAGCAGGCAAAGCAGGAGGAGAGGAGGCTGACAGCCATGAAAGACAAGGCAAATCGCTTAAGTGGTTTGTCTCAGCTTGTAGCAGGAGGGATAACGGGATTCACACCCCACACTGCTGTAAGCCCTGGATAATCTTTCCTCATCATTAGAAGGGTGCTGTGACAGTTGCCATGCATCCAGAGGGGCCCCAGGAACACAAACCTTTGTGAAGCACACCGCAGTGTGGTCAGAGCACAGCTCCTCCTCTTCCTTCTGGCGTTTCTCTGGTGTTTCTTCTTCCTTCTCTTCACCATTTCTCCTTCTCTTCTTTTCCTGAGTGCAGAAAAAGAACAAGTCAGGAAGTGAGTTGGTCAAACTGCTTATTATGCAACAACAGTGATTTTTCCCGTCTCCCAGGCTTCCTGCTTTACATTAAATAAACACAAAAGCACAGAAACTTTGAGTTAACATTATCTAATTTGCAAACATTCAGGAAGAAATTCATATGTCACTTGGAAGGGAGGGCAGAAATCAGAAATTTTGCAGGTTTGAGATTCCCAAATGGTTTGAAAAGGGGTCCTTGCATCAATTATAAAGATCTCTTACCACAATTGAGATAGGAAAATATTAATTTCTCATTTAGAGGCCAAAAGGAGAGAGAGAGAAGCTGTCTTTAGAATAAAGGGTTGGAAAGAGTAACATACAGTCCAAATGCAAAAACCTTATCAGGTTTTTTGACTCCCCAGACAGTCAAAATCCATTTACAACAAATGATATTTGAAGCTCAGCCCCATAACTTGCACACCACTTGAGTTCCAGCTTTGTCTCACTCTCCCTCTCTGCCCCCTTAACCAGGAATTATCAGAACAAAAAAAAAAAACAAAAAAAACAAAAAACCACCACCTCAGCTGGGAGCAATGCAACGCAAAGAGATCTATCAAGACAAAATGCTCCAAAGGTGTGATAAAGGCTGGGGAGAGAAAAACAAGCAGTATAATTCAGATTTGAGTTCTCCTGTAAAGCTACTCACTGTCCACCAAGCCACGGGAGAATTAACACTCTCCTCCTTAGCATGACAGGGACACAGCAAAGCCACCAGAAACTCTGGGAGCAAACAGACCACCCTCACAACAGGGCAGAGGCTGCCTGCAGCAACCACAGGAAGGCACAGTGCACGACCAAGAGTGGCACCAGCCCCAGGTTATGCCACGCAAGCACATCTAATGTCTGTGTGGGCTCAAATCCCAGCAGCAATGGTGAGCTAAGACATGGGAGAGTAGCCCCCAGCATCAGGTCTCCCACCAGTCCTCTTGAAAGAAGAAGGTCAGCTCCTCCATATCCCACCTCTTGCTCAGCTTGCTCCCCTTCTTCCTGCTCCTGGGCCTCTTCTTCCTCCCGGCACAGCCTCTCTTCCTCTCTGATAACCATGGTCTCCTCTGGGCTCTCCTGATCCAGCTGGATCTGCTCCATTTTTACTTCAGCTTCCCTCACACCACTGTCCTCTTCTTCATATGACTGTCTTGGGGACCTAGAGGTGAGGGAGAAGATCAAAGAAGAAAACCACAGTTATGAGCCTACAGACACCATGAGGTACCTCAGATCTCTAGAATCAAATTTGATCACTTCCCCAAGCCTACAGGTTGCTGGGTATTCCACACAGGGCTCATAACCAGTTCCATGCACCCAGATACAACAGCAGTCACATCTCACTCCTCCCACTTCAAACATCCAAGACTTAGCTCAACTAAGAGCTGAAGGTATCTGCACGTTACCAGCACCATGATGGGCAAGACCCACAGGAAAGCAGAGAAAAGCCTTTTGTTCAAACCCCTGGCAGAGAGGACACGATGTGGTGCTGGCTCAATTCCTTGCCTGGTTACAGCTAAAATCCCAGGTGATCCAGCACATCCTGCAGTCCTGTGCACAAGCACAAATCTGCTGCGCGTGGGGAGCCAAACGCAGCCCTTCTCTGCCTAAACTCATCCTCCTCATTAACAGAGTCTCTTGCTGGACTTTGGAGGATCCAACCAACAACACATGAACATGCTTCTCAGGCCGAAGTGAAACTGTAGGGCCAGGCTGCAGAGCCACTCCCCCAGAACCTTTTCATGCACAAAGCACAGTGCTTCACAAGCAATCCTGCATTGACACCTGATCCCAAGCCTCAGATCTGCCCACTGGAAAAAATTACACCTCTACTCACATCACTCATCTCATAGCCCAGCAAAACTAAGGAGTTCCAAAGCAGATGGGCTCACCCTTTGGCTTAAGGGTTTAAAAAAACCACAGTGGGTTTGGTACAAGAGAATTGCTCCAAGTCTCCGAGGCTGCAAGAAGAGACCCAGGAGTATGATTATGCAATCAGCTTTGCAAAAGCAGAGCAGCCCATGCCTTTGGGCACAGGGACACTGGGAGTACAGAACCCCAGAACTCTCGCTGGCTCACAGCCATGTACCAGGCTCTTGTTGCCATCTTACTTTCCCCAGCCAAACTCCCACTCAGTTCTTAGAAAATTGCCTGGCTTGAGAGAGCAGGACTAGAGAGCTGGCTAGCAGGCAGCTGCCAAAGGGCAAGGCTGACTCACTGCTCCTCCCTCTATGGCCAGCACCAAAACACAAAAACAAGTTCCAAACGAGACCTTTCCACCCACCTCTCTACTGCTGGGAAGGCAGCTCATAGGTCAGCCACCATCCAGCCCTCCACACTAACCACATGGGGAAAACGATGATGCATATGCTGGCTCACTTGACTTGTTTCTCACCATCCTCTCCCCAAGAGCAAACAGGCTCTGAAGGCCCAGAGAGCTAGCAGCTCCCCACCAGGATGCCAGCAATGCCTCCAGCTCAAGTGCAAGCTCATATTTAAACTTAAGGCCAGCAAACACAGTGCAGCCTTTAGGATGCCTTTTGCACCACAGCGATTTTGTACAGGAGGCAGCTAGGCTGGCACAGCTTCACCTTCTCACACACAACAGCCAGCATGGATCTCCCACCTCCAAGAGGAGAGCCAGAACAAAAAAGAAAGTGTGCCTTAGCACCAAGGCCCTGAAGGGGATGCAGGACCTGGTTTAGTTGCACCCAACAGAGAGCAGCTGTCTCCATAGACTCATTCACAGCCACCACTTAAACCCCAGGTTTTGCTCCACCTTCAGTTAAGGAGAGTGGAGCTGGGAAATCCTGACCACAGCACAGGGCATCACAGGCAGACACACATCCTACCTGACCCCAAGCTCGTCCTTGGGATGAAGCAGATCCCCAAGAGCAACAGTACTGAAAGGACTTTACAGAGCACAGCCCCTGCTAGGCAGCAAGCCCAGCCTTTGCAAAAAGCCTGCTCCCAGCAGAGTCTGAGGCCCTTCAGCTGCCTCTCCCAGACAGCCTCTAGACAACCCACCCTTGAGCTACAGCTCTTGCTTTTAAAGCACCACCTCTCACTGATGGGCTTCACCTGCCATGAACACCTCCCCTGTTCAGCACCTTCCCCTCCTGCTACAGGATGAAGACAACCATCACATAAAAACCCAGGGAGAAATACCCAGAGAGGATAATGTTAATTCCAACTAATTCTCTTTTGAAGGCCAAGGAGGGAATAGCAGTAGCCTTTCTTTGCAGAAAAGCTCTTTGCAAGGGGGGCTGGAAAAAGAGGCAGCAAACTGAAAAGTAGATGATTTCTAATTGCTCCCACAGATGTTATAATCATATTATGCTGGTCCTTGGAGGTGTTTAGGCAGTGCTTATGGGGTCAAGGCTGCAAAGGTGCAACCTGCAGCATGGTTTAGCCACACCATTTGGGAAAAAAGTAACAAAACTTTGAGCTCTTTTTATTTATTTAGCAGTAAATATTAGTCTTAAGCATTTTTTGAGTCATAGAATAGTTTGGGTTGGAAAGGACTTTTAAAGGTCATCTAGTCCAATCCCTCTGAAATAAGCAGGGACCTTTTCAATTAGATCAGGTTTCTCAGAGCCCTGTCCAAGACGACCTTGAATGCTTCCAGGGAAGGGGCATCCACCACCTCTCTGTGCAAAGAACTCTTCAGGGTAAAGAAGAGGCCATGCCAAAAATTCCCTACAAAATCCAGCTGCCAAGAGAGCTGAGTCACAGAGTTCATGTGCAGGTAGATGGTGTCCAAGGTTAAGGCAGGAGTTTGGTTTAGTTCAGTAAGGGAGGAGTGATGGGAGATGGGGACTAAACAGCTGGCACACAAGCACCACTCAGGGCTCTTTGCTGCCCGTTTTTCCCTGCTCAAAGAGGAGCCAGGCACAAGGTGGGCTGGGGCCATAACACCCACTATGCTGACATGAGCCAGGAAGCAGCAATAACTTAGAACAGCTTTTTAGGCTGGCCTGGATTATGTCAGTGACTGCTTCAGCCCCTGCAGCAGCTCAGGTGGCTTAAATCTGCTGTTGTCACTCCTCCAAACTCAGGCGTCCTGGCAGGCTGCCATTGCTTGGAGCACAAAGTTCAATCCAAACATCCCCAAAGCTTGGGGCCATCCCTGGGCCATTCCTGCCTGCTAGCCCAAATGGCAGGCGGAGAGCATCTGTCCCACTGGTGCGGGGCCTGTTCTGTCCTGCTGATGCTCCAGCCTCTGACCTCATTCCTACACGTGCTAGACTCGACCTGATTTGGTCACCCCTCCCTCAGGGACAGTCCTTTTGCTGGGGACGTGGGTACCCCTCCCCTTGGTTCATCTGTGCCCTACCCACCTCTGCTTGCGCTGCTCGAGCTTCTGGGACCAGTCACTGAACCCCTCGTCTTCCTCCAGCTCCGAAGTCCCAGATGGCTTGAAGTCATAGCTGGAACACAGCAAGAAGGAAAATTAGCACGAGAGGCATACAAAAAGGCCAAAACCTGGCCTGAAAGAGCCATGGCCTGACACAGTCCTTCTCTCCTTCCAGTTATTCCATTTATTCTTCTTTGCGGGGGCTGCACTGTTGAAGATGGCCATGGCAAAATCATTCCAGTATCTGTGGTCCTGGTCACAAATGTGTGCTGAGTCTAACTGAAAAGCTCCCAGGGAGCAAGGGAGACTGGCTGAATGTTATTAGAAAACTGGTTGCTTCCCTGTGTCCCTCTGCAAGCACAACCCCAGGAGAAGCATGAAGCCAGCACAGCCCCATCATCACCACTTCAGCTGATGTCCATCCCTCTGGCTCCCAAGCACACTCCCGTCTTTCCTGCAAACCCTCTGTTCTCTGTACTCTTTCTGGTTTTCTTCAGTGGGGGTAAGGGAGAACAGGAGGTTTGCTCTGTCCCTTTGGAGCAAGGAAATGCAAGGGTGGGTTTGAACTAAGGGGAGTGACATGGATAGGATCAGTCCCGGCGTGGGAAGAGCCACAGGAAGGAGGAGGCAGTATTTACACAAGAGAGAATGAAGCTTTTCAAGAGATTAATAGCCAGGGCTGACCCTGGCTGCATGAGCAAGCCCAGGTGGCTTTCAGCAGCTGTAAACTAAACTAGGGAATGGCCAGAGAAGAAGAAACATCCTCCTGGTTGAGGCTGACCCAGCAAGCTTAGGCATCACAGAGCAGGGACCAAAACCCATCATTTTAGGAATTGTCATTGTCCTCCGAAGCACTCAGTTAAATGTGGGCAATGCCAATGGTCCTGTGGGATCAGCAGCGTGGCTGTGCCCATGCCAACAGGACTGGAGCCTGCAAGCTGGGTTACTGGGGCTGCTGCACACTGCTCAGGGCCTGAGGCTGCTCGCAGCACCTCCCAGCAAAGCAGAGATCTCATCTGCTGTTTTGAAGACCTTTTCAAATTACTTCCTAGCCCTCACGTGAAGGGGGGTTTGGAAAAGCTAATGATTATTATTCTTTTCCAGACCTTCTATTTCTTTTAGAGCAGACTGCAGTGGTTTTGTCTGCAGAATACCACCATGTGTATTTCCACAAAAGATTGTGAAGGTGTTTTGTAATGATTTTATATTAAAAATATGTCCGGAATAATTTTGGCTGTATCTCAAAAAAAAAAAAAAAAAAGATCTTTTAATGGAAAAAGAATAGGTTTTCATAAGTAACTTTTGCTATTTTTCCAGTGAAATAAAGATGTTGCTTCTCTCTGACTATACCCCAAATCCTGCCACCACTTTTCCATTGTGCTCAATAGATTTAGATTAAACACATAACTAGTGGTAAGACTGAGGTCTTTCAGACAAGAATTTGGCCAATTCAGAGTGCAGACTAGATTTTGTGCTAGCCCCAGTGCTGCACAGCATCTGGGCTGCTGAACCACGGACATGGGGAGGCTGTGGTAGGATGTGGTGTGGGGTGCTGGAGATGTCATCCTATCCCTTCTCCAGGTGTTTCCTCTTTGACAACAGATAGCTCAGCATCTCCATAAATGTCTCCTGAGCTATTTCCATCTAGGACCTGCCTCATTAAAGCACAAAGTTAATTTTAACCCTTGGAATCATGAACTGCACCAGCTCAGGGGCTGCTTCATGCTTCCCAGTGCCAGGGCAGCATCCTCCGAGGAAGGAGTGGGAAGCCCAGCCAGGATAGGTGATTGCTTGCACCATGATCTGCCTGAGGTTGTGCATCACATCCTCGGGCACATGCCTGTCTTTGCATGTATCAGGAAACTCCATTATTTTCAGTGTGGGATGACTCCCAAGTTGAAATTTAACCAGGCACTGAAATCACTGGCAATGGGGACTCCCTGCCAGAGCCGAGCCTGCCCCAAGCTGTCCCAGTGTAAACTCTCAGGGCAGTAAAACCCCCAGCCTTCAGCCAAGAAAAAGATCAAAGCAGGACTTCTGGGGCTCTCCGCCCAAACAAAGAAGCACACTATTTGCTAGTGTGCGCTAAATCCCCCAGCCCAACCCTGTTAGAGAACTTCCCCATCTTCCCCAAACCACCCCAAACAACAGCGACACGTGCTCGGTGGCTGCAGGAGGGGTTTGCTGCAAGGAGAAAGTGTGTTGCTGAAGGATTTATCCCCGGGTATCTCTTACTGGTTCTCCTCTGCCAGAGCCGCGCTCTCCGAGCAGGAGACGGTGCCATTCAAGCCCTCTTCTGCCTGGGACCGCAGCTGCTTCTCCCGCTCCCGCCGCCGCCGCTCTCTCGCCGCCTCCTCCTCATCTTCCACGCTCCACTGCGCTGTCAGCCTGCCAAGCCAGAGGGAAAACCCATCTTTAATGCCACCAGGCAGTCCTGTGAAACCTGGTAACAACGCTCTGAGGTGTCCGGGCTACCCCCGGCAAGCAGGAGCCTTCTGCCGAGGAGTGCTCCCACCGTGAGCGGTGATCCTCAAAGCGGCATCCTCGCCTCCATCAGCACAGCTCCGCAGTGGGACTGACCAACGGGCAAGGATAAGGCGGGACACAGGGACTGGAACAGGGGTGCAGGAGAGCCTGAAAGTCTCTAGGGAAGACGTGGTACATATCCCCTTCCTCCCAGACCAGCCACCTTCCTGTGGGCTGAAGCCCACTGGAAAGCGGCACTCCCTACAAAAACAGCTTTGCACCCAAGGAAGGGTTTTTAAATGGTTTTGCAGTGGTGCAACATATCCAACAGCTTCATCTCAAGCNCAGGAAGGGTTTGTAAATGGCCCTGAAGTGCTGCAAGACATCTGAAGGGTTTGTAAATGGTTTTACAGTGGTGCAAGATATCCAACAGCTTCATCTCAAGCTTTGGCCCACAGAGGGCAGGATCTGTACCCTGGGGGCGAGTTTCCCTAGGCAGCTGAGCCACTCCTGCCTGACAAGGAGCCAAGGAAACAGTGGCAGAGGGCAGCACCTATGTCCTGCTCTGCCCTGCCTGGCTTCCTTCCTGCCCTGCAGAGAAGAAAAACCTGCCCTGGCTTCTCCCAGACATCTCAGCTGCTGGATAATCATGACTCTTTAAACAGAACGGCCTCTTGCATCCCCAAGGAAGTGATAAGGCGGATGCCACATTCCTTCTCTGGTGATAACGCCAGCTCCCCACATGGGATCAACTCCCGCTCCAAGGGTGGCACCAGCTGAGATTCTGCCAGATGCCATGGGGTGGCCACCACTCACCCAAAGGGCCTGTGATGGCAGCTGGAGCTGGGCAGGTCTGACTTGCAGTACCCAGGGCTGATGCTGGGGCAGATGCTGGGGCAAATGCCTCCTCACCCCACTCACCCCTGGCTCAGCCAGGTCCAAAACTGACCACAAAGGCTGTTTCCCCAGGCATTCTCAAGCCTTTTTACGGAAATGTCTTTCAGGAAGGTGTACACATGGGAGCTGGGAAGTCAATCTCCCACCAGCAGCAGCATGCAGCCCAACCTGCACCTCCCTGCCCCAGGCATTCCCTGAGGACTGCAGTGCTCTCAGGATGAACCTGCTCAATGGGAGACACAGTGCAGCATCACTCAGACTGGAACAAAGAGCCTGTGGAAAGGACAATGGGGGGAAAACCCAAACAGAAATGCCTTAGTTGAGACTTGTTTCGGCCCAGTTTGAGTGAACACAGAGCAGGTTTCAGCTGGCCTCAGGAGTGCCACTCTGCCAGCCTGCCCGGCTCTGCCCACAGTCTGGACTACGAACCACATGAGAGGGCCTCACTTCACCATGGTTCTCACCAAAAAGCTGTTTCCTTTTGAGGTTCAGGACAGATACCTCCCTCTCCCAGCAATGGGGAGGGAAAAAAAAGTCCACTGGGATTAATTGATGAAAAATGTAGCCTTTCTAATTACACTGTGAACCTTGTTAGCCTTTCCAGGGAAGACTCACTCAGAGCCTATTTTACTCTGCAGTGCCAGCAGGACTGTTGAGCTTAGCCCCAGTAGCATCCCTTTGCTGTGCCCATGGAGCAGCAGGGAACAAAGCAGACCCCAGGACTAGCCCAAGAGAATGCTCCACTGCCGTGTAGTTACTGCCTGCCTCATTTTGGGTGGGGTCTTTTTGCAAGCACCAAATTCAGCTCTTCCCTTTTTACCCCCTCATTGTCCCTTGCCACCTTGGTCTCCATGAGGAACAAAGCAGACCCAGACCAGAGCCTGGGCTCCCCTCCTCCCTTCCCTACTCATCCCACACTCCTATTTATTATTTTTCCTCAGGTTCCCATAGAAACCCTTGTCTGTGGACCTGGCAGGAAGCCACCATGTTGTTGTTTTTTTTTTTTTTAATATATAAATGAAGTCATTCATTAAACTCTACCATGATCTCCCTCCCTTGTGCGACAGCTCCAGATAGTCTCCAATTCAGAAAGGCTCTTAACCCCCTCTCGCCCATATCGCCCCAGTTACAAGAATCAAAGTCCACATTTATGCCAGAACAAGTTAGATTTCGATTAAAATCGTTCACCCCCTCCTCCAGTTCCTTGGGAAGCTGCTGCAGAGGCAGTGCTGCACCAACACCCCCAGCTCGGCCAGGGTGCTCTAGGGAGCCTGGAGCCGGGGGGTCCCTCCTGAACCACATGAGCTTTCCACACTGTGAAAGCAACACTGGTTGGCAGCCCTCTCCCTTTCCCAGTTGGATGTGACTAACTCTCTCCCCATGACCTCACCGGCTCGCTATTCTGTCCCTGCATCCTTCGAACAGGCTGAGGACAGAGCCGGGGGCAACCCTTCTGGGGAGAAGGATTTTTCTGCAAAAGCAGAGAAATAACTTTCCCAGCTCGTTTTGCCACAGAGCAATCCAGCTTTGTCACAGAGCAATTCCAGCTTCCAGGTTGCCTGCTGCTGTGCTGGGATGTGTCTCAGACACTCTGAGCATCCAGGGGGGGCTGCAATGCTGGGGACACCATGCCTCTGCTCAGCAATAAGGGCTGCAGATAAAGATTCAAAAATACCAGCACCCTCCAGAAAACACCTAAACCCAGTTTATTTTCAGATTCTGAGCTCTCTGTCATACTCAAACAGGCTGGTAGGGAGCGAGGTTTAATAAGTGATGCGTTGGGGTTCAGTAATCACACCGACAAGCGGAGGAAAAATGATGATTACCTTTTGACTGACCTAGCGGCACAAATATTTGTCTTTAGTGAAAAACAAACAAAACAAAATGAAGCAAAACACACAAGCAAATGAGAAACTAAGCCTTGCCAAAGTCCTTGTGTTTGGGTCAGCTACAGGGGTTTGTTGGACCCCAGACAAAATGTGCCATTTCAATTTCGCCAAGCACAAGTGTGAGCAGGGGGTCAGCTGTTAAATTGCCTTTCAAAGCAAAAAGGTGGAAAGATTTAATTTCAAAATGGCTCCATTTACTAAAACGGGGCCATGGTCTCCCATTTGCTCTAATTGTTCACAACCACATTCAGTAATTCCACATGCTCAGCCCACAGTGGTATTTCACAACCATCTTTCCCAATTCTAGAAATAATTACCCAGTGCTTTAGGATCAGGCTGATCCCACATTTCTTCACCTCCACCAAGCACTGTCCCAGGCTGGTCCCAGGCTGGGGAGGTTTGGGGAAGAAGCAGACTCATAGCTGCCTGTGGGACCAAGAGTTCTCAACTTTATTTCACCCATCATAGGACATGGAAATGGAAAGCAAGACCTGAAGCTCGAGGAATTGTAAGATGAGCTACAGCGTGCTACTCTCCTGCATCCAGCCACTTGCCTTTATAAAATCCCTCTACAGAGGGATTTTCATGCATTGTTGAGAGGAAATTACACAAACTTTAGTGGGACTGGAGGAGGGAGGAGAAAAGGTAGGGAGACCTCAGTGGCCCCAGCAGCCCAGAGCTGTGGCAAGACTTGCTCCAGCAAGAGCTCATCACAGGGCTGGGTCATTTCTCTTAGACGGTCCCAACATCTCTGCCAACAGCTTTTGGAGGTCTTGGTTGAGCCAAACACACTTTGTGGAAGGAGCTTCTCTCTTCCTGAGGACATCCTGCAGGTGTAAGGATGAGCTGAAAGCACCTTGGTTCAGCTGCTCCCACAGAAACACTGCCTGCCAAGCATTTGGGATGCTTGGACTTCTGCTCTGACCGGGGCCAGCTGCCGGTTTCAGATCCAGCTCTTGACCTCACCTCCCTCCAGACCCCCAGCCAAGGGTGGGGTTTTATTTCTGTTTGCACTACAGAACACCTCTTCCTGCAGCACAGCAATGCAGGCAACCGCTCTCTGGCTGCCCTGTTCCACATGGCCACGAACGCCCGCTGCAGACAAGCCAGCAGGGCTGGGAAGGTCACGTTTCCTCTGGGCAATTCCTCACCGGCACTTGAGGAGATTTTGATATTCAGGCAAGGGAAATTTCTGGCACCAGATGAGCTGTGTTTAAGGGAAACTCTGCAGACTCGAGGAGTCTATTGCATGGTTGATGGCTCAAAGGAAGCTTTGCTGGCCCAAACCCAACCTCCAGCACTAAGGCTTATTCCAGAAAGGAAAATCAAATGCCTCCCAGAGGCTTTGGGCTTTGCAGACCTGCGCCAGAAAAACTCAGGAACCCTCTACCAGCACACTGGGCATTCCTGTCTCCTGAGCTCACCAGGGTATCTGGCCAGAAGTGTGGTGGCCTCGGTTGCTGCCTCTGTTGGGTAAGTTGCCCCCGCAAAGCCAGGGTACAAGAGGGAAGAGGTTTTGGGAACAGGATTTAGGAGGAGCCATGTGCAACCCCAGAAGACACATTGCTCCATCACCTCTGAAAAACCCAGTGTCCACCACAGCTGGAAATACCCCCTGGAGGCCATGGGGCTGCACAAATTAGACAAGAACTGGGAAGGGCAGCCCTGCCCCCCCTGGAAGCCATCCCATCACTGCTCTGTTGAGGTTTGGGGAAGGGGAGATGCCAGAAACCCATGCAAGGGACCTTCGCTTTCCATGCAATCCACTGCAGGCTGCACTCCCCTGTCACAGCTCCAGATACAACATCAGTGCAGAATATGGCCTAGGACTGTCAACAAGTTCATCTGCTGCTGAGCAGAGCTGCCAGGCTTAATTTCATATTGCATTTTTCACACATTTATAAAGGGCCCTGACTGCTGGCAGGAGACGTGCAGCTCACCCTGTCACACGAAAGGGAAGAGGACACCCTCAGAAGGCTACGACTCCCTCACCCACTTGACCTTCTGCCAAAAAATTAATCACTTATTAGTGGCATATAATGACTCTGTGTGACTGAGTCAAGTATGCTGAAATACACAGATAATGCCTCCACTCATGTCATTCAGGACCACTGGTGTCAGGCCACCACAGAAGTTGTGCGTTTCCATGGCTTAGGAGTAACATGGCTGGATAGCAAAGATTACAGCTGGGTCATCATCCCACTGAATAAGGAAGGGGGTGTGGACAGCCATATGATACAGGGAGACTGGGAAAAGAAATAAAATCAAGAATTATTATGTCACAGCCTGAAGTTTATTTCAGCCTCGCCTCAAGAGAGTTATTCTAGCTCTGAAACAGCAGCGTGTCAGTCAAAAGCAGCCAGAGATACTCCACAAGCCTCTCCCTCCCATACATTCATGCAATTCCTCAGCTGCGTTCTCCAGGCTCCAGAGTTTGAACAAGAAGGGGGGCAGGGGGAGAGGAAAAATTGCATCTAAGTGCTTCACCCTCAGCCTTTTTCTCATACCAAGCTTCCCCACCCCACACGTAGCTGTGCAGTCTCAGCCACGTCTCCCCATTCCTCCTATAAATCACAGGTCACCTTCAGGATGCAAACAGCAGGATAGAGCTGCTTCACACCCAGGAGCGGCCACAGAGCCCATCCCCATCTCCTGCTGGGACTGGGGGTGTGGAAAGGCAGCACGTATAGGGTGATAAGGACACACCAAGGCATCTGAACAGAATATGATACAGCCCAAACTTTGATCAAGCAGAAATAGAAGGAAAACCTCATTCAGCATGGCAGACAGCTAGCTCCCTTTAAAAAATAAAAGGAACTCTTCATTTTTTAAACAGATCCTGGATTTCCTCTGCAAAAGCACATCCCGTTTCTGCCCAGAAAAGGATGTGCAGATGTGGAGCCATGCATCACATGGGCCACGTATAAAACTCTGTCTAGTTTAGCCTTCATTGAATCCCCTGCAAAGATTGACCTGTCACAGTGGCATGACAGGCAGGGAAAGCCCCAAGATGGCAATTTACTGCTTCCACAAACAAAACACACTTGAGAAAGCTGGTGGCAAATGGCAGGAGCAGACCCTGGAGGAGGGATGCAGGCAGGGCTGGTCCTTCACCATGAGCTTCATGCGTCCCCTCCTGTCACTCACAGGCCAGTGGCTCCAATAAGGTCCATGGAATGCTCCACGCTTCCGGACGCCATAGGTGATGGCACAACCACTCAGAGAGGCATGAGGTGACCAGTGGGAACAACTGTTTCTTTTTATAAATATTAGTGATTTTAATCACGGCAGACGGAATCCAAACGAAGCCCTTCCAAGATGATGAATTGCACCCTCAGGACCGTGGGTCCTTAGCACACAGATAGGCTGGTGCAATAATGTATTAACATCACCGGTCAGGAATTTGGCAGGGGGGAGGAAAGGGCTGGAGCCCGAGCCCTCCCAGCACTCCACTGCAGTCAGTAGGTGTGAGAAATCAGGGCTGTGTACGACCTCAATCCGTGGCTCTTTCTCACGGTCTCTCCATCTTAGCCCTAAGGTTCAAGGAATTGGAGGGTTTTTTCTAAAGGGCAGGAAGTCTGGGCTCTGTTTTTGCAAGGGAGAAGCATGTCAGAGGAGAAAATAGACTTGTCAAAGAGACACAGACTGCCTTACCCAGCTTTTGTGTTTTATTTTTCTCCTCTTTCAGATGGAAGTAAACCTCCACAGCCTCCCTGCCCTGGCTACAGTCAGCCAGCATCCTTCTTGATACACTCACGCTGGAAAACGAGTCTGAGCCTAGAAAGGTGAACAATCGCCTCACCCCTGCATCAAGCCAGGATTAAGAGCAAGATTCATATCAGCGTGGTCCTTTTTACAGCACAGCTGGCTTGGCGCTCACCTCGCAGCCCCTGGGGCGAGGCAGTCCCCGCGGCAGCAGCAGCAGCAGGGAGCTTTCTGTGCGAGCCCTGGCTGCGCAGGGAGGCCGTGAGAACGCTGCTCCGCTCCCTGGGAGCGCTGGGGCTCTCCGTGCTCACAGCCATCGCCGGGAGCTGTGCCGCAGCAGGAGCCAGAGCCAGCGGCCAGCCCTCGTCCCTGCTGCGCTAAGGCAGAGTGTCTTCATCAGGAAAAGGAGTCTTTGCCCCATACTGGATACTGATCCCAAGACCCTGTGTCCGAGGGCCTGGCACCCAAGCTGCTTCCTGTGGGACAGAGGCACTTGGCAGCCCCGGCTGCCCTTTGCCCACCACTGAGCTGAAGGATGGCGCTGCTACTATTTCATGCCTGTTTGATGTTCCACCAAAAGAGTTAGAAATGGAGGGAGAAGGAGAAAAAAAAATCTGGAAGCTGAGAATTCGTTTTTAGACACCATCCCAGCTGCAAAGTCTCAGGTCTCAACTTCTCCATCCAGTGCCCTTTCAAGCTGAACCATGCTCAGATACCCATGGTGGTCCTTCTCCACACCCTCAGAGGATGCTGATAACCCATGGTTGCAGCCCTGAGGGACTCAAAGGCTCACTACAACTTCCCAAAATTTCTATGGACTCAAAGTTCAGGCCCTGAACATCCAATTGCTTGAGAGCAGGTAAAATTCCGTGTCAGGCCAGGCTAAAGGCAAACAAAACCCATGCACTGGTTTCTCGGAAAGGTCAGTGGTAGGTGGAGTTCTGACAAAACAAACCCCAGGGCTGGAAAAATCTGGGAATGGATCCACTGAGAATGAGAGTACTCAGAGGGGACTGATGAGCTGCTTCAACTGGAAAGGATGAGCTGTTATCCTTGGAGAGAATGCTGAGGATGGGCACCCCACAAGGCACCCAGGAAAGGACTTACCCACCACGCACTGGCTTAGTCTTTACCCCCTTACCCTCACCCTGCCCCACAGCTCAGATCAGCTGCAAATCCCCAGGTTCCTCCTGGCTTGCAAAATATGGTGGCATCACTCTGCAAGCAGCTGGCACCATAGAAGCTACCCTGGGATGTGGAAAATCCCCTAGGCATGCCATCAGTCTGGCCCAAAGGGCTCTCCTGGACACCCCTCCCTGCCAGCAGCCTCTGCTCATATCTCCCTTCCCATCTGCCCTCCATTTGTGGGGTCTGCAAAGGTGCCCATCAGTTCTGCCCTGGCCATGGCAATGGGACACAGAGGGATAAAAACAATGAAGGCCACTTACAAAAACATCAAAATAGGGAAGATTCAAGAAGAGGAGCATCACAGGCTACTCATGGCACGTTGAGGCATCATTGCAAAGCATGAATCACACTGATGAAGGCCCTGCTGTCCCCACGCAGGTATCCCTCCCTCCTCTTCCCATGCAGCAGCTCTACTACCAGCTCATTCCTACACATTTCAGTTTCCCCATCTCCCCCTAAAGGGCTGCCCCACTTCTTCACAGCAAGAATTCCTTGCTCCCTACACCTACCTAGGAGCTGGGGAGTTGAAGCAAAGTGGTGCTGCAATAGGCCCTGGAGGCAGTAGCTATCTCCCAGGCAACAAACCGTGCCCAGACCACATCCTGGCATCAACCACACACTCCCCCACCCCACAGAAAATGTTCTTCCCCTTCAAAGCACCATCCAGCTCTCCCAAGTGCTTCAAGCTCCTTGTTCCCAGCTCAGAACTCAGAAGGTCAAGGCAGAAATACTGGAGTAGCATCTTCCCTGCTGAGACACATCCTGGCAAGCTTTGGGAAACATCAAATGCAAGCAGAAAGGAAGGCATCCTGCAGAGCTGGGCAGAGCCCCCATATCCTGATCAAACTAAATATTACACTCTTGACACGCACCCAAATTCAAAGAGTTCAGGGAATTTTAAAGCTACCCCTACTGCTGAGGAACTCTAAGCAACACCAAGAGCATTGCTTGAACATGTTGTAGGCAGAAAGAAGGGGCCCTGCAGCTGCTTCATGGGTGCCAGGACATGAGAGCTGGCATCAGCTGGAGGTGGCAAGCATCTCATCACATATAGCAGGCCAAAACACAGAGGCGTGCAAGATTCATTTCACATGTCACATTTTAGCTTCCCATGTTAATGGCTGCACCGAAGATAACAAAGCAAAAACCCCATCCTACAGAGTAAATAATTAGCTCTATCCTGTGATCAAATTTTCTGACTTACTTTCTTCCCCTGAGCTTTGTGATCCTCAAGATTCAGCCCCCTTTTCCTGCAGCATTATTTGCACTTCAGACTCCATGGCATTGCAAAGACATACAATTAGAGGCACTGGTTTATTGGTTGCTTGTGCAGCAGCCATGCTCTGCAGCCTCTGTTCTGGACCAGGTCCCTGTTGTGCTAGGAAGCAAAGGGGTGTTGTAGCATGTAAGAACACTGTGCTTTTTCCCCAAGAACAAATCGCAGCTCACTTCCTAATGGCACCCCAGATTCACCCACGTGCTGGATAAAAAACCAAACCAGCCAAGACAAGAGCGGTGGTGCTTCCAGCTCACATCCCAACATCCACATGCCCACACACTTCACCCCACAGCTGCATGTCCCAGCCAGGCACCCACAGCCCAGCGATGGGGACACAACTACAGCCAGCCACCACAGCACTCAGTGGGACCAGTGTCAACCAAGAGGCCCAATGATCCAGTTCCGAGGAGCAGCACAGCTGCTTCACAGAGAGGCTGATTTGTAGGTTAATTAAACAGCCATATTCTTTTGTGAAACACTTCAGGCTCGATAAATGGAAGGAGAGTAAAATTCCAGCAGGAGCAGATAATGAACTGAATGAATCGACATGACAGGTGCTGGATCTCTATCTTATTTATAGGAATTCATTAGAAGGATAAGGAGAAAGAGATCGTGATAACAAGATAAAGTGGCTCATGTTTGGAGAGGACTTTAAAAAAATACAAAGTCTGGTGGGCGTGTGAGGGATCATTGCTGTAAACGTGCTACAAAGGGAGAAATATTTCCCCACTGATATCCTGATAGAGAAACTATGCTGGACAAGGGGAGTGCCTGGGCACACAGGGCAAAGCAGGGAAGGTAGAAAGCCCTGCAATTGTCCATTCTTCTCATACCTTTCCCAGGTAATTAGTCAGCCACTCGTGCTCTGCAGTTGCAAGGCCTAACCCTGGGCTCTTTTCAGCCTCCAACTTTTCAGATGTAAATGGAACATCCCTGCCTGCACCTTCTGCAAAGCCAGTGAGGAAGAAGGAGAGCTAATTTTTCCAGTTCACCTCCTGCATGGGTAGAGGTAAAAGATGTTTCCCAGAGTGGTGGCTCAGTGCTTCAGCCTCCAGCTGTCTCCAGCATATCCTAGTGCTTCCAAGCACACCAAACCACTCCAGAACGTGGACTAAGCTTCTCAGCAGTCAGTAGAAAAGCCGTATCATGTAAATATGACTCCTGGGACTGATGTTTGGGTGATGCTTCACACATGGGCCCCTTTGTCTGAAATGATGGGGTTTTGTGTCAAGCACAAGGCAGGATGCTTTAAGCATTGGGACTCAGCTCTTCAACCCAAAATCCACAAGACTTACACTGGTTTCAGTTTAGGAACCCTTGACCCAGCTGTTGGACAGCTGGCAAGCAGCTCCTGTAGCCGAGCAATGCTCAGAGGAGGTAATTCCCTGCTTATCTCTGCTGATGCCCTGCAGCAGGAGCAGCCAGGTAAATCCTGACACCACACAGATATCCCCAGGGCTGGTGAATATGGCTCTGAGCAGCTGTTTTCACTTGTGTGCTCCAGGTCTCCAAAGCACTGGGACACACCAGAATAGCCCAGGACGTACACAGTGTAACCACTCTGTTGCAGTCTCCTTGGGACAGATAAAAGCAGAGCACAGCAATCTTGACAGCAACATATCTTCGAGCCAGGAGCCTCCAGCCATGCACTAAGGAAGCTCCTGCCTGCAGCTGAGGTGGCAGGGCTTGCAGAGCCAGCCCCACAGCCAGTCTCAGGATCTTGGGAGAAACTGCTCCAGGAGAAAAACACAGCTGCAAAATAGGCTCTGGTGTGTATGGAACATATCCCGCCTGTTCTGCTGTTGAATCCTAAGAGCATGAGAGGCTTTTTTGCGTGTAAACTGTGGAAATCCCTCAAAGCCCACTCCATTCCCCATCTGTAAGCAGGACTGGAAAACACAGCCACAAAGCTAAACCTCAATCAGATCAAGTGTAATAACTCCACTCAGGAAAAATGTCACCTTGTCAAAAAGCCCCTATGAGTCTTTGGGACACAAAAAGTCCCTTATCCACAGCAGGAGGAACTTGGAGATGCTATTCAGGACAGGAAAACAGCCCTGGTTTAGGCTGTGCTGAGGACAGTTCTTTGGACACTCCTTTTCTGTGTATGAAGCACATGTGCTTCCCCCTGCTCCCCCCATCTGTCACCCTGCAAAACAAATTGCCACCCAGCTGTAAGCAGGCGATTCCCACCCCAGTTCATTTGCCTGGCCCTCCTCAGTACCAGCTGGCCCCAAACCCGAGCTCATCCCTGCCTTCTGCACACCCACAGAGCTTTCCCTACCCCTTGTGAGCCCCTGACAAAGCCCTGTTCTGAAACAGGGATGTGTAACTGAGATCCCAGTCCCCCTGGGCTGAGATCAGGGAATGGGTCCAACAGGCCAAACAAAAGATGAACAGAGAGGAGTCAGCTTCTCCTGCCCACTTCCCACCCCAGGGGCTCCCAGTGGGAGCCTTTCTGCCAGCTTCCCTGGGTCCAGAAGGAGAGAGAGTGACAAGGACTGGATGGGCTGCAGGCGCCCGTGTCCCTTGCAAGGCAAGAAACTTATCTGAGAGATGAGGTTTAGAGGCTGCATTATCAATCAAGGAGATCCCAAACTGTCCGGAAAATGCCTGGTGAAATAAACTCCACCATGACATCCTCCACCTCTCAGCTGGAGACCAGCAGACACAGCAAGCACAAGGGAGCCAACAGGCACCCAAGATGCAGAATGTGAGTCCAGCACTCCCTAATTCCACCTCTCACCCATCCAGCTGCCCAATTAAATATGAAAAGGTGAGAAGTGCTTCTCTTCAGCCCAGTCATAGCCACCAGCATGGCACACCACCATCATCCCGAGAGGGATCCCAGAGACCCACGGAGGGAGGCAGCAATTCCAGCCCCCAGGGAAGAGCACAGTGACCGCATGGCAGGGGATCCCAAAGCCAGCAGACAATGTAGCCGTCCTCCCCGGCTCAGCGCCGGCTGACAAACGGGAACAAGCCCAACTGAGCCATCCACTTCCCTGCCCTGGCATTTATACTCTGAGAGAAAGGTTCAAACCATTATTGTGATCAATTAAATGGAAAGAAAGAGCAGTGTCAGCTTGCAGCCCTGGGAGGATCCGGCCCTTTACTGATCTCTGAATTAAAAACGCACATCACAGCGTGCACAACGTACCGTTCCTGCGGGGAAAAAAGAAAAATCCTTTTTCTAAGCAGAAGCGTTCAGCACTCGGGAGACACAAAAAGCCACGTACTGAGCCTCTCCTTGCAGGGAGAGGGGAAACCAGCGGCTCAGGTGAGTGTCACAGTACAGTTGTGCTCAGTTATTTCAGTTGGGAGCTCCTGGAAAAGCCATCAGTAAGTTCAAATCTGCTTTTCTCATACAGCTTTTGGGGAGGAGAGGGAGGGATATCTATTATCCTTCCTTCCAATGCATCGGGTCTGCTGGAAAACCAGGGTAAGGACGAAACCCAGCCGATTTAAAGGGACACGAAGATGGTCGGTCTGAAACACACACTCCCTTTCCCCCCACGGCGTCCCCCAGCGCGCCCCTCGTTGCGGGCACATCCAGAGCCGGGAGCGGATCCCCGCGGGCAGGTGGGCGCTCACCTGATAAGGTTCTGCAGGCCCTGCTTGCTGGAGTTCCTCCTGAGGATCGCGCTGGTCATGGTGGCCGAGCCGCGGCGGGCAGGGTCCCGCTGCCGCCCCCTCCCCAGCGCCGCAGGCAGCCGCCCGNCTCTGGGAACGCAGCCGCCGGCGGGCCCCGCAGCACAAAGCCCGGCGCTCCCCACTCCCCTGCGAGGGGGATTCTCTCGTGGTTTTAACTCTTCTCTCTCTCCTTCGTCTTCGCCAGCCCCCTCCTCCTCCCCTCCCC
>VZTN01018156.1:1093436-1115446 GCA_013400515.1 Erpornis zantholeuca
TTTTTTTCCCACCTTTACCGCTGTTTTTTTGATTACACAAAGCAACTAGGGAGCAGAAATACAGGTTGGCAACCTGCACTCGACGGGCTGTAAATCACTGCCGCTCCATTCACAGCGGAAATCTTGCATGAAGGTCTCACCTCCAAACAGTCCCCGCACGTCCGAAGGTGAGCCAAGAGTCAGATTAATATGACAATTAATTAGCACTGGGAAACGCTACACCAGAGAAAAATGTTCTCCTGGGATGGAGATAGCAACTGGATTTTGGGGGATGCCACAGAGCTGCAGCCTCAGGCAGGCAAGCAGCCTACACCTTGCTTCTGCTCTCAAACATTCACCCTCACCTGCCTGAGTCACCAACTCACCCGTGCCTCAGTTTCCCCAGCCATCAAGTTGGTCAAGAGGAAACAAATCTGGCTAAATCTGGCTTGCCTCCATGAAACACTGATATTTCAGGGGATTAAAGAAGTGCGTGAGTGTTTGATGAAGGACTAAGATTGCCACCTGCTAAAACAAAATTCCCATCTGCCACGCATTCAGATGGTTGTTCTTCGTGCTACCTCCTCATGGGAATACTCTTGGGAAGAAAAACAAGAGAGTCTTTTTCCCTAACCTGCATTGCCTGGTCCATGTATGCTTTTTGGGTGAAAAGAGACCCTCTACCATGCCAAACCAACAGGTGCCTGGACTTGTACCCAGCAAGTTCCAGCCCTGCCTTATACTTGCACATGCTGGTGCTCATGGCATGGCCTGCCCATGTTCCCCAAGGTAAGTGGGAATATTCCTCTGGCTGTCTCCAAACTGGGAGCAGCTATGATGGAACCATTCTGCTGAGACCCTCACCTTCCTCCTGCTTTCAGTCCCTCTCATCTCACTTACATGTTTCCTTTCAATCACTTCTGCAGAAATGTTTTTTGATGCCTGCTAAGCTGAAATGGAGAAGTTGCCCCTGAAATACACCAAGAAATCTCAGTAAAAAAAAGGAAGTGCCTGCCCTCCTTTCCACTGTCTCTTCATTTCAAAACAGCTTGGTTCTTTTCCCTGCAGGTATTTACTAAGCATTGCCTAAGTGATTATGAACAACAAAACCCACAAAGCACAGACATTGATGCTGGCGTCACTCTGTGGGCTGCTCAGATGATATCATACTGCATATTTTTCTCTCTAAATTCAGTGAGAAGATGCAAGAAGATCCACCACAAAAGATCTCTGTTGCTAAAAAAGAGCTTGTCCAAGCCCTGCAAGAGCTTGCAGGAGTAATTAGGTTTAAGCATGTGAACATTCCTATTGACTTCACCACACTTGGCCAGAGTTGAAATGAAGTGTGCACCTACAGGGTTTTCTTTTAGGAGAGAATCGGCCCAAACCTGCCACTGACTCCCATGGCCCGAGCCAGGCAAGGATGCAACTTGAAGGAGCCCTGGCAGAGAGAGATGTAGCTCACAGCCATGGGCCAGCAGCAATTGGGGGTTGGATGAAATCACTGCAAGCACTCTTCATTCAGGCAGAGATGCCAGATGATCCACAGGGAGCTGAGGAGGGGCAAGGAGGAATACAGCCACTGTCACCAGGAGAAGGCAGGAGCCTACTGGAGGCAACAGGATGCTGCTACCTATTGGAGGTGAGATTCTCCATGTAAATGGGCAGAGGAAAAAGCTGTTAATTCCCCCAGCAAGAGAGCCTTGGCTCCACACTGGGTTTGGCATCCACCAGAGGATGCCAGCATGAGCTCCTCATCTTGAAAGCACTTGGCAGACTTCCACCCCAGATCCAGGACTAACGCCTGCATCTCAGAGATGGGGCTTTCAGTGAACAAGGCTGACAAAAACCATGCTTGAATGATGAAATGCAGGAGCAGAGAGAGGTCATGACATTAGCTCTTACTGGTCAAAGGCGCTAAGATAATTTGGAAACACCAGAAGTGAAGCAGTGAGGAAGGGGGTAACTTAACTGCAACAGGCAGCAGGCTCAGCTCTGTGTTGCTCCCAGGGAGAGAAATTCCTGGTACTGAACTCCACCTGAAGAAAATCTTTCAGGGCGGCTGGGCCACTCGACCTCTGAGGAAGGTTTCCTGCCCTTCTCCCTGGATTTCATCTTTGAGAAAGGTATTCAATATGATGAGAAAACTCATCCTTCCTCCAGGATCAGCAGGGTCTTGCAGGACCACAGGGAGAGGAGAGGAGAGGAGAGGAGAGGAGAGGAGAGGAGGACCCCCAGATTGCAAGAAGGGAGGGAACTGTGCACTAAGTGACACATGGACAGAGTCACTATCCCAGTCTCTGCAGAGCAGGGAGCATTTAAACCCACTACTTGAAAACACTAAAAATGTGCCCACAGAGGAAGAGCAGTGCAGGAGAAATCCCACACCCTTGTCTTAGAGTGCAGAGGCACCTTGGGTCCCCTCTCCTGCCTCTCACTGCCACGTGCATCAGTGTGACTCATACCATGTATCCAGGAACAGTAAGGTCAGCATCAGTCCCACAGCTGCTCAGATCCTTTCACAGAAACAAACCCTCTGCTCTCACCAGGAAGCGGGTAGGAGTACAGTGGACACAGGAAGAAAAACAAAGAATTAATTCATCTCTTATTTTTTGGCACAGTTTAAGATAGGGGAACCACCATAAATCTCTGCAGCAAAACTGCGCCCCACTACAAGAACTGGAGCACATTGTGTAGCACTGGAGTTTCCCAAAGCTCTTCCTGGCGGCAGGGAAAGCAGAGAAGGTGAGATGCTGGGAGAGAGAGCAGGTCTGCCTCCATCACTGTGGGAAGGAGGGCTGGAGTCCCAGAGAGATAGGGCTGCACCAGTTCCTGTTAATTACACAATCATTCTGCTATGTAGGACTAGTTGCAAAATCAGTTGAAGGCTCACACATGGTCAAGAGAAAAAAAAAAAATAGAAACAAAAATACTCTAGTCCCGCTAGTGAGGAAATACAGCTCCAGCATTTCTCTCCAATACTGCTGGGACATAAACCACTGTCAGCATAAGCCCCAAAATACAGTTGCTGCAAGGGCCAGTCCTTTACAAGTGCCACTGCCTGCCAGCATGGGTTCCAGAGGTCCATGCCTGCATGTCAGTGGTGGATCCCACCTTGAGAAGATGTTCTCATCACAGGGACAGCCTCACATCTTCAGCAAGGACTAAAAGCCCTATCTCAGCTGGAGACCCTGTGCCTCCACCAGCAGCCCCCCAGGACAATGGAGTAGATGGGGGGGAATGGGCATCTCTGGTTTGCATCTTTCCCTCTGCCATCCCAAGCCTCTCCCCCATCCCAACATCCCACCAGCCTCTCTTCACCAGGCACATCTATCCACCCAGCCTGGCAGGCATCAGCATTTGCCCAGCCCCTCAGGAGCCCCAGTTCAGGGAAAAGGGCACACCATTGGTACATCAGCTGCATAGATGGTGTGGTTTACACATTGGCCTGAGGGGTTAGGGTTTGCCCACCTTACCTTCACCCCAAATTCCCACTTAACTCAGCCCAGCTTACTCTGCCAGCACTTACTTTCGGGCAGCCAAATATAGAGACCAAAACAGGCAATCAAGAGATAATCCCAAGGAAACAGCAGGACTAGCAGCCAAAAGTAGCACATTGTCTCCTTCCCACCAGAACAGCTCTTCACAAGCACCAGAGTGTGCTGCCAGGAGGGCAGGGCACCTCACCTCTGCAATTATCTCACAGTCCAGTCCCAGTGATGCTCCCCAGCAAGCTTTCCTCTGTCCTGGCCATGCTATTCCCAAGCCAATGCTCGACCCCAGGGGTGCTCAGGGAGGGGGTGCTGTAGGCGGGAGCTGTCTTGGCTCGGCGTTGTTGCCAGGCCCACGCGCTCAGAGGAGCACCATGAAAAACATGTGTAACTGTGGGTCTAAACAGCCAACAAACACTGTGTCATGCTAAGTCTGAAATATTTGGCATGGGATCAATGCTGACTTTCTTCCTATGATATCCAAAGAGGCAGAAATGAGAGGGAATCAGAAGCCTGATCTAGAAGGAGCATCCTTCTTCCTCTACCTCACCACTACCTCTCACCCTCACACTGAATGGAAAAGTGACACTCCCTGGGGAACTTAAGGGCTACATCCGTAAACCTAAAATCCCAAGAGTTTGCTTCATTTATCAGTGAGAGGGGAGGCTTACAAGCCTTGTAAGAGAAGGTGGTTTTGCTCCAGGGGTGATACACACAAGGGCAAAGGATGGATTTAAAAAAACAGGGGGAGGAGAGAAGCATTAACAGGGCAGCCCAGCATAGTTAAAGGAGATATGAGCCCTCGTTGCACCAAGGGCTGTGCAAACAGCAGGAGACCACCTGAGCCGCCATCCGGGTTTCCCAGACCAGGGCCAAGGCCAAGTGACTCAGCCAAGCCCTGGAGGAGTGCAGCTGGTCCAGCATGTCGAGCCAGCATCATTACTGATACTGTGCACTGCTATCTATATATTATGTTAAATCAACAACGCCATTGGGAAAGAGACAGGAAGACAAAACAATGGCCGCAGATAAGACACTCCCATCCCACACAGGAGGGTCATTACAGGACAAGAGGAGAACTATTGGCCCCAAGGAGACAGGCTCCATCTCTTAAGGATGCTTGTCTACTGCAAGACCAAGAAGCAGGACAAAGGACTCCAGCCAGGATGGATAAGATATAGGCAGCTGCTGCCAAGAGGTTGTCTTCCCCCAGCAGACACTGTAGAAAAAGTCTAAAAAAGGCCTTTTTATAGCATCGCATTGCTTCGTCTCGAGTCTCTGCTCACCAAGGTTTGGAAAGCTGCTGAATGAATTTGAATTCTGAATGTCTGTTTAAAATAAATGGAGTGGTCTTTGCTTTGACTAGGTTGATTCAATGGACACCGGGCAGCTGAAGACACCTTCAGACATCTCCTGTGTTGGGTATAAGAGGTGCACAACTGCTAACAGAGGCACCACCTTCCTTCACCAGGTGGCATCTGCGTGACGTGTTTAAGCATCGCCCAAAGCCACGCAGCGCATTTTGGGGATGGGCTTGTAGGTGAGTTCCGCTGCACGAGTGCAGCCCTGTGTCGAGCCGTGCTGCTCAGCTGACCACACAGCTTTCCAGAAGTAAAATACAGCTTCTGCCCAATATAAACTTATTAGCTCATCTGCAGCTGGCTCCAGGCTCTGATGCAGCACCGTGTTGTGCAACACAAGCATTTTTAGCAAGAATTAATCTCCGCTTTACACTGCCAGGCTGTTGCTCCAGCTGGGGCCAGGGGGGACTAAGTGGATAGGAAGGAACTCCCAAGCACCATCTCACAGTTCCTGCATCCCTTACTTCCAGTTGCTCCTCATCCCAGGGAAAGGCATCTAATATCAGCTTGCCCATATCCATCCACGCTTCCCTCGCAAAGCTGGGCAAAAGACAGGAGCAGTTTTGAAAGGACTCACAAAAGTATCTTCATGTATCCAAAAAGCTTGAAGACACCTGGCTCCATCAAGGGGGAAGATAGTCATTAGTGCTCCAAAGTGAGGCCCAAAAAAACCTAAGAGCCCTTCAGCACACAGGGCAGCTACTGCTGTATGCAGGAAGGTGGAACTGGAATGGAGAAGCAGCAGAAGAGACAAATGCCAGCCCCTGGAAAAGTCCCACCAGAGCAGGGGTGCACAGTCTGTGTATCACAGTAGTCTGCCTTTCAAGACAGCTCAGCTGTCAGCTCCTGGTATGGGAAGCAACGTGACAACTGCAAGGAGGCACTCATTTTAAGAGGAAATTATTATTGTCATCAATTTTATTGGGGGAGAATTCTGCCCCTCCCAAGTAGCTGGCAGCCGTGATTGTTTGGGGTCTGTCAGTAGTTCAGGGTTTGTCAGTGCTAATGGCTCCAAAGCAAGCTTGCACTGGAAAGGAAATTGCTTCTGCAGCAGAAAAGCACAAGCATGCACAAGCACAGAAGAAATCATATTTTCCAAACTATCTGGCAAGGACATGATAAAAGGCACTGCACAAACTGTCTACTCAGCTGTAGCAAGCAACAGATACCTAGAGCTGGGAGAGAGGCTTCCTTGGTTATGCAGAATGAATCCCTAACAAAAAAATCTGTTTTCAAAATGAGCATGTAAGCAAAAGAACCAAAGACCTCCCACTGATGCAAACTGGCAGAGCTTTCTTTATGGCAGGCAGAGGGATGGTGCTGACAAAAGCATTTGGGCCTACATGTCTGTGCAGTAGCAAGAGGAATCCAAATAAACTGAGCTCCAACTAATCCGAGCCTCTCACTCCTCAGATCAGTTGCCTTCAGACTGCCCCAAGTTTTCAGACCACTGGATGCAAGTCACCAATTAGCCAGTAGAAGCCCAGTGATGGCCATTTCCATTCATTAATAAATCCAGCTGGGTTTGCTCCTGTATCTTCCTCTTTAGCCATGTATTCCTTGGACAGTTACCAGATGCACCAGGCTGCTGGGAAGCACCACTGTTCATGTGAGACAGGCTGAACCTGAGTAGTTCCTGGGTTTGACACTCCCCCGTATGACTGAAGATGGAGCTCTGCTGCCAGCCCAGCAGCCCATCCCAGGAGGGACTTGTTTAAAGTAGCAACTAACAGAAGATATTCTGTCCTGCCTTGCTGCAAGTTCTCCTGCAGACTATGGGGGCTGCAGGAGTGGAGCCCCCAGAAAGCCACTGGAGACCTGCCTGTGAGAAAGACAATTCTGAGTGCCGAAACCTGGGATTAAGACACTTCAACGGCTGCCTCACACATCTGGTGTGTGTTAGGACGGATACACTGGCAAGGAAAACATCCACAGGCTCCAAGTGGGGCTGGTTAACTCACTCATGACTGAGCCTCTGTGGAACATGTGGACATACCTCTGCAAGGTACCTGGCCAAGCCTCAGGAGAGCTGGGCTCAAATCTCACCAGTGGCCTGTGCTTCCTAGCTGATACTGGGGAATCAGGGAGCAATTCAGGTGCCTAAACGTAGGTGTCAAGCAGGGGATGCCTTGGGTTACCTAAGACAGCTGCCAAGGCCTGGCAGATGTCACACAGGTCCAATAGGAAACACCTCTTCTGGGTACCAAACCCACAGCGGGCAAGTTCTACAGTCAGAGCATCCCTTCCCCTTCCTAAACACCTCAACCTCAGCTGTGTGGCCTTGCAGTAGAGATAACCTGTCCTCCTTCCCTGAGGCAGGAGGCCACAGGCATAGCCACAGAGCACCACAGGTGGTGACACCCTGACCTTGGCTGGGCACCATGGCTGCTCCTCTAGTATTGACCAAATTCATGCCTTGCAGGACAGCTGCTTTCCCAGAATGTGCAGTACCTCCTATGACATATTTTTTGAGCCATACCAGATGGCCATGATCCAGAACACAACCTGGATAAAGAGGCATACAAATACACCCCTGTGTCTTCCTTTGGTTAGTGTACATCCCCAAGGCTTCTCATCCTGAAAGGCTTTAGAACAGAACTACACTGTGAAGATCCATTCCCCATGCTTTTGGCTTCAAAGGAGGCCAGAGCACCTCCTCAGTAAACCCCAAAGATTCAGCCTGAGGAGTTTATTGGACTCATATTAAGGGAACAGGAACTGCAGCTACAGGAGGTCCAAGCTGCTGTGCAAGCTGGGGGAGCAGAGCCCTCCCTCACCTGTTCCAGGTGAGCAGGCACCATCTGTCCCAGGCAGGTTTGCAAAGCTGGACTGTGCCAGGAGGGCTGCATGGAGAGGATGAAGTGAGAGCACCAAATCCTTGTGATGCTGTGTCCCTGTGAGCCCCTGAGCACCACTGCAGGTTTGCAGTCAGTCAGAGCCAGATTACACTCTCAGGAGTCTGGTGGTCATATCAAGGCCTCCTGAGCTTGAGCAACAACTGTATTTGGGCCAGGACTCCCACCCCCCTCAAAGAAAAAGCTTTTTGTCAGTGCCCAACAAAAACACGGCACTGACAAGGTCTTGGAGCACCTCCTGGCCAGGAGGTCTGTCCAGATGTGAGTCAGTGTCCTGACAGAGTCAGCAGCCAGGCTGGATGAGTGCCTAGCTGGGAGCAAGTCCAGCTCTGGGGAGAGCACCAGGGCAGCAAGGAGTCAGCTCAGCCCCCAGGCAGACCCCGCAGTTGGGCATGTGGGTCACAGTGGTGACGGATGCAAAGGGGGATGCAGGAAGAGCATCAGTCAGGGCTGGATTAGCAAGGTCAGTGAGGGTCAGAGCAGAGGGGCCCAGGATCCCCAGGGCATGACATGGTTAAGCAGTTCCCTGCTGCACAGCTAGCCCTTCCAGTTATCACAAAGTTTTCACATTTGGGGAAAAGCCCTAAACCCTCTGAAGTAAATTCACCTTACAAAATCCAGGGGCAAGGGATTCCCACAAGCTTCAGAGCCAGGCTTCACACCAAGAGCTTTTAAAAAGCCAGCCTTCCAGCCAGCAGAGAGTCTTCTGTGTTTTCAAAAGAAAAGTGCAATTCAAATGAAGGCTGCTGGGCAATCCCTTGCTGTAACACACACTCCTCCAAACCCATAGCTTTACATAGCAAAATAAGCTCAGAGGCAAGGCGAGGCAAGCCAGGCTTAATTTTTTTTTCCCCCAAGGAGAAAAGGACAGTGAAGGCACCTGATACCTCCTATAATTAGAGACAGTTTTTTATCCCTAATGCCACTGCCAGAGCACCTATATCCAATTTGGAAACCATAAGTACAACCCAGCTTCATTAAATAATCCATCTGGTCCTCCCCTGTTAATTTCCTTACTATTTTTCCTCTTTAATGAGCCCAGCTGGGTCAAACTGTGACCAGTCACTCCTGAGCAGGGATCAGCCATCCCTCCATTCTACCCCCAAGGAATCTGGTGTACTGAGGGGTCCAGAAACTCTCCAAGTGTCAGCTTTCCCAAACAACCTCCTTCCAACCATGGGTATACTTAGCAACAGCAGTCATTTCAGAAAAGACCCTTGAGACTCCTCCAAAGATCTGGAGAATTCAAGGCAGCTGGGGATGGACATGGCAAGGAAAAGCCTGGGGCTTGCTGGCACAGCAGAGCCTCCCCCCAGGCAGTGACCATACAAGGGCTGCTGAGGGCTCCCTGCCCTGCAGCTCATAGGGAGGGAAGCCCCAGGGGGACAGAGACAGGAGAATTTGGAAAAAGCCAATCTGCCTCCCAGGTGCAGATACCCTGCAGAGCACAGCCAAAGGGATGTGCACAGCTATGGGTGTAGGAACTATGGGCAGGGGTTACCTGAAGCCTCCAGAGCCTTATTGGAGAGAGCTCTGAGTAACAGATCCTGTGCATACAGCGCTCCCAACCTCTGGCTATTGAGGCAAGACAATCCAAGCAGCCACCTCCCCAGAGCTCCCCCCAGCTTCTCACTTATTTGGGAAGGCTCACACCACAGCAGTTTCCCATATAGCAATTCCAGTTCATGGAAGAGAGCATAACACTGGTCTGGTTTAAGCAGTGTTACACCAGCACCAGCAGGACTTTGCCAGTATGTGCCAATTTGTATGATGAAACAGAGTAGGCTATGTCCAAATTAAGATTTCTAGGACATTTTCTAATGCAAGCTCCTCTTCCATATACACTGGGCACAGTTAATTAGATAAAGTTCATTGTTTAAGGAAAAAAAGCACAGATATTTTTCTCCTGCCATCTCCCACTGGGCATTACACCCAGGAGCCTTGGGATTCACTTTCCTGGCAGCTCCATCACAAGATTGGCTGCTCTGACCTCCCTCATGCTTTAGGCTGTTCTTAGAACCTTATCCTGCCTCTATCCATACATGGGTCAGCTTGAAAAGAGCTTTTTCATCAAGGGGAGGAGATCAGGGAAATAAGCTAGCCACAGGGTGAGAAAAGGTAGACCCAAACAGCAAATAAACACCTCCTTCCTCCATTTCAGGAGTGGAAATCACCAGAGTCTAGCAAGCATTTAAACAGCACAATGAAAAGCAAGAGAAGTTTAGAGCTGGAGAAATAATGAAACTATTATACAAACTGTGAGGGAAAGTCATTCTTCATATTTTTAAAACAAAGAGGAACTCATTTCTGCTTGCTATTTTTGCCATCAAGTTTCACATATCATTAAGATTCTAAAACACAGCTAGAGAGGAAGGGAAGTGCCACCCTGCTGTCAGTGTTCACACTCTTTTTAAACAAGGCTGTAAGGGTCTGAGTGCTACAGAAGAGGCTCATCCAGACAGCCTCTTATTTAGCTGAAACTCCAGCAGGAAGCAGAAAAGGGAACAAGCTGACCCAGCCCCACCAGCAGACCCCACTGGTGGCCCTGCCTGCACCAAAGTACCTGCACTTACTGCAGCAAGAGGGTAGCAGGAAGGTTTGCTTGCCTTGGGCCATGCACAGCACCTGCTCCTTGCTGCTCAAGGTGAGCTGAGCCTGCAGCAGAGGCACAGCCAGGCAGGAACAATGCTGGGAATCACATCGATCCCGGTGCTGAGGAAACCCCTGTGCTCCCCCCAGCAGCCAAGGCTTCCCCTTTGTTTCAGCAGCAAGTAATGTACAGAGCCTTCCAGCACCTTTTGAAGCTTCCAGTCAAATCTTCAGCCAAGGCTAATTGCTGTCAGGTGTCAGCCGAAGCACTTACTGCAACCACTGATGACAGGAGATGACACACCTTTCTCCTCTCATTGTCACTCAAGGGGTTTTTTTTCCTGTCACCATTAGCTGCTCTGGCTCTCAGAAGCCTTGGGGAAAAATGCTAATGCAAGCTTTGAAGCTGGAGGTGGAAAATCAGGCAACCTTCTAAGCTCCCTGGATGCTCAGCCTGAACCCAGTCCAAATCTGAGTACTTCTGGGTGATGCACTTTGGCTGAGCTTATCTGTCTGCCTCCACCACAGACAGATGTGGTCTCCGCTACTGATCTGTCTTCTTTTAGCCCCCATGGAAAGCTGTCTGTATTCGAGTGAAGAGACCCCAAATTTTACAGTCTCTGCTGATAAAGCAATAAAGTAGAGCAGAGGCACAGGGAGATATATAACTTTACAGCAGCCAGCCCGAAACATTGCCAGGTTAATTCGGCTGGAGATGTAGGGGATGCAGCAAGAAATCAGATGTGCCCAGCAAGGAGAGGAGGCAGCTGATCTCCACTCTAGAGAGGTCTTAGAGACGGGGCTGATTTCAGCTGCAGAGCAGCTCCAGGTCACCAGACCCCTCACTTGAGCTTGCCTGCTTCTGGAGCTGGCATTCCCCACTCGATAACCCCCTCCCAAGGGCTTTGAAGTTCAGAGGGGATGAGACTTTTAGGAAATCTAAGTCTCCTCCTAGCTGGAGAAGCTTGTCAAAAGCCTGATGGAACATCTGGCCCATTCCAGTCTCTTGGTTCATCATTGTTCTGGCTGCACATCCTCCTTTCCCACCATGCCCTCCCAGTTTCCCAGCTTCCCGGTATCCTGGGACTGGAAGGCAGCTGCAATGTCCTCAGGCCTCACCTCTCGTTCTCCCCTGGGGATTCATCTCCCACTTGGCTCAGTCCTTCTGCACCCTCCTGGCACCCCTCCGAGTCTGACATCTTCTCCCCTGGCTGGCAGGGCAGCCCCACGGACAGCTCCAGCAACAGGGTGCTGCCACTGTTTCACTTTTCCTGTGCTCAGCAGAAGTGAGCTGTGCCGGAAACTTCGTGGGCTGAGGGTTTGGGGGGATGGGAGAAGGCAGAAGGAAGGTGAATTTGGGGTTTTTTGTTGTTTTTTGTTTTTCTAAAAACCATCGAGGCTGATTTAAGATTTTCCTTGTCGGCAGCTAGAAATTTGGAAGTGCTGGGCTAACCCAAAAGAAAAGTGGGTGGTGTGGACATTCCCACCATGGCAGGGAGAGGAGTGACCCACTGCCCCTCCAGCTTCCCATGCCACTCTGGTGACAGCCATCATCTCTAAACCACAGCCCCCTACACTGTACCGGTCCCAGGTTGCTGCTGCAGGTCCTGACTTCGCACCTCCCAAATCCCACTGGAGCCAAAGGGTATGCTTCTGCCCTGCAGGTGCCACCTCTCTCCTTCCTTCCCAGTTCCTCCCCACAGCTTCCTGCTGATGCCGTCATGGGTTGAAGTTCTGCAACACCTCCTGGAGCTTGGACTGTTACCTCTTTGTCCCTTCACCACTGGGGAAGGGCATGAGCATCCTCAGCTTTGGAGGGGGCCAACAGCAGTGAGTCCCCATCTCCTCAGCATAGCCCTTTGCCAAAGCCTCCCCATCCCCTGCTGGCACCACGGCATGAGTCGAGGTCTGGTCACCCAGGCAGGCAACACCCACCTCTCCCACCAAAGCTTTATTTACATCACTGCTGCCATGATGCAGCTCTTCACGAAACTAGAGAGAAATGGCACCCAGTCAGCACCCCAGAGCCCGGCAGGGCAGCAGGGACAGCGGGGAGAGGAGGGCAGGTATGGAGGTGCTTAGGACTCGCCAGCCTCAAACATCTTCTTTCTGCCCTCCATGCCGGACTTCTCCTCAATGTTCTTCCTCCAGTCACCGACATCGCGGAGATCCTTCTCCTGGGGGAGGATGGTTGCGTTGGTGGGATTGGTGTCCCCCGGGGTAAGAACCCAGCTGGCCCAGGCCCCACACCAGTCCGCCCATGGAAACCCCCATGTCAGCTAGAGGCACTCAGTTCCACCCATGCTCTACATCTTTTGGAACTGCTCCCTCCTGTTTCAACATCACAGGTGCCAGAGGAGGAGACACAGAGCAGGAGGAAGAACATTATGGGGAAAGAGTCATTCTCAACCCCATCTGTCATACAGGGAAGTGTAAGCCCTGCAGGGTGGGGGGACAACTCCTGTTAGGGAAAAAGGGGAGAGGGAAGGAGTACCTTCTCAGTGTCCTCCTTCTTCACTTGCTTCAGGTTGGCTCGGAGGTCCATGCAGACCTTGTGCTTGGAGCCCAGCAGGGCCCGCAGCATGGCGTCAGCGGACATGCGCACCCTGCGCAGCGGCGGCCGCTTGAACTTGCCACGCAGGTCAAAGAGTTTCTGGCTCAAGTCTTCCAGCTGGGGGGATGAAATGGGGTCGGGGGGCAGAGAGAGAGCAGGGCATGGGTTTCATGAGGCATGAGGAGTGGGCTGGAGACTCCCCTGAAGGATGGCTCCGGGGTAAACTCACCTCCTTGGTAGTCTTCTGTAGCTTCACCTCTGTGTCATACCTCTCCTCATCCACTGACTCTATCTTAGCATGAAGCTTTTTGCACAGCTCCTGGGAGGAAAGCAGAGAGGGATGTTGACTGCTAGGACCCACACACATGATTCTCTCTCCTGACCGCTCTGGCTATGAAAGCCCTCATAGAAGACTAGATGGGACTGAAGTGAAGAGTGGCTTGTCAGCCAGCTCCTAATCTCCAAGCTACTGGATTCACACAAATGCTGCCTCAACATTTAAAACACATCTTTCCTGCCAGCCAGATCCCGTTTTTTTGCTAAGACCCCATCTGCCTCTCAAGCCAGCTGCATGACCATCTGGCTCCAGGGCAACACAGGTAAGAAGAGGGTCAAGATGGGAAGGCTGGTCTAGATCCACCAGGCTAACTGATGGAGTCAAATATTTTCTGCTCCAGCACTGAAAGGGTTAAAGAAGCCTCTACCTGAAGTTCCTGCATGGATCCTGGGAGTGACAGAGGAGGGCAATGTTCTGCCAGGTAGTTTTGCTTTTCCACTTCTTTAGCAGCTGCTTCTTTTTCTATTTCAGTGACAGCAAGCTGAAGCATAGCACTCTGGAAGGGAGCAGAAGGGTCAGTGCAGGGTGGAGGCAAGGAAGGAGGGCAGGGGGGTCGTTGGGGGAGTGGGAGTCCTGATGGAGAGGCAGCTTGGGGAGTTCCCATCAAAACCACCATTTCCAAGCAAGGAAAATGCTTGGAGACCCAGTAAGGAGTAAGGTGGGAGGCTCCCACATTGTGCATCATGGCCTCATCTAGTAGGGAGAGTGCTGAGAGCTGGCTGGCTTGGGATGGGAGATGGTAAAGTCAGGACACACATCACACAGCCACAGCAGGGCCACGTACCTTCAGGTGCTGCCGACGGGCAGTGGCTGCCCTCCTCTTTTTCTGCAAGTGGGAGAAACAAGAGAAAAGCAAGTTATCAGGTACCCATTCCCCTTTCCATTGCCCTTCCCCACGCAATGCCACAGTCCACCAAGGACCTGCGAGGTGGCTCCAGCCAGGATGGACAGCCTGACATACGGCTGGTCCCCAAATCAGCAGCACTCAAGGAAGAGGCTCCCTGCTGAACACAGCTTTGCCAAGCTCAGGTAGCTAAAACCTACAAAGTCCCTCAGGAAAAGATAACAAGGGTGATGAACTTGAAGATATATGTATAAAATATGGCTTCAAACTTGTCTTCTTGGGACTTTTAGCCTTTCTCTAATTTCCTCTTCACTCAGATGTGTTTTACTTTGCACTTAAGCTAATGACCCCATGTCCCTGGGCACTCAGGAGCCGTGGGATGTCTTTCTGAGCAGTCTGGGGCACGTGTCCTTCTGACACTCTGGTGACAAGGACAGCCAGGCAGGTGAAAACATGAAGGCTGTGTAATTTCTTGGAGCTGAAAAGACCCAGCACAAGTGATGCTGAAGCAAGGGGCTCATCACAGTTAAAGGACAGACACGACCACAGGCTGCCCTTCTGTACTTGTCATGCTGGACCAGCAGCAACAGGACTCCTATTTATAAAAAAACCACAGCTTCTGCATTTCATCTGTTTCTTGAGCATTTCACCCAGAAGACAGGGCATGGCTGAGGTGGGCTGGCCCAGGGGAAACACATCTAATATGCTGAGGGGCAGGGAGTAGAAAGCAGCACTTGGGTGTGGGTCTGTGCTGCATAGAGGAGGAAGTGGATAAGGATGTGCAGAGTGAAATGTAACAAAATATGACATGTCTTGCATATGCAAATGGTGCCAAGGCCCTCCTGACAGGGTTGGAGGGCTCTGCAGAGAAAAGGCACCCAGCTCAGAGATGCAGCACACCATTAACCATCAGGTAATCAGATCCCTTGTTAGTCCAGGGCTTATTCTCCATCTGAAAACTAGTATTGTAGCAAAGAGTGTCCTGCCAGACTTTTCTGGGAGGTCTGGGTTTGATGGGGAGTAAAAGAACATGCTGGATATCAGCACCATTTTGTGGCGTTTCTATGTGTCCCTGACATCCTCTTTTCCCTCAGTGAGAACAAGCTGGAGCTTGTGGTGTTTCAGACATATGGGGAGATGCCAAGCAGAAATGAAGGATGGAGCAATTTGCTAAGAGGAAACGTGGAGTGACAAAGCCACGAACAATCCTCCCACACCTTCCCCTGCATTTCTCCAGACGCCCCCAGCCCCACCTGGCTCTGCCAGAAGCCAGGGAAAACTTGCTAAGAATGCAACCTCCACCCTGCTCACGCTCCCCTGGATCCAGGTCTCCTTGGATTACCTTTGAGAAGTGATTTTTCAGTGCTCAGTGTGTAGAAAATGAAGGGCTAGGGGAAGGAGGAGAGGATGGGATGCTAGGCCAAGGGCAGAATGGTGGATGGATGATGGAGGAGAGGCAGCTCTGGACCACTGCCTTCCCAGCACCATCTCGTGGCCGGCTGGGGAAGCAGGAATAGAGGGGGAAAAGCACAGAACTCCAAGCATAGAACTCCTTGGCATAGAACTCCAAGCCAGGAGAGAAAAAAAGTCTTTTGAAAGGGATTTTCTTTCTCCTTCACGTGTTTACCAGGAGGAGTCAGCAAGAAAATAACCATGAGCCATTCTTCCCACACACACCCCCAGCAGCTAATTTTTCTATGGAGAAATAGTGGAGCTAGCACTACTGTCATAAGCATGGATAAAGGAAAAACCCCAGCAAAACACACTTACCTCCTCACTGTTCAGGAAAAGCAGATGGACAAGGAAAGGAGGAAGAGAAAGGGGAAAGAGGAAAAAAAGGCAGTTAGTTAGCATCCTAACTGAAAACAAGCAGAAGAATCTTAACAAGTATAAAAAAGTTGATGGTTGAACAAAAGGTTTTAAATGTCAACAATATATTAGAGACAGAAAAATGGGAACTTACTCAGACATCTTGGTTTAGATGGTTGTGAGCCTGAAATGAAAACCAAGAAAAAATGTTCATAACTATTCATGCTGGTGGTTACTTTCTTGGGTTTAAAAACAAAGCAAGACTCCTCTAGAAAATAAAATGAGGAACAGGTTTGTTCTTGTTTCCCAACTTCACCGACTTTTCATCATATAGGGAACTAGGCTGCAGTTTGTATACAAGAGGCAAGCATCTCATAGCAACACAGACCTCAGCATCCAGGGACTTCTGGAAAAGACCAAATGGGGCCGAGAAAAAGAGAGATCTGTGACAGCAATTCCTGCAGGTATGTTTCTTGCTTGACCCCCACAAAACCATTTTATTCAATGAAGGAAGAAAAGGCAAAAGCTATTTTCAGTTCACTGTTTCACTTTGCCATTCAACCTTACTTCACTTCATAAACAAAAACTATCTCAAAGCCTGCAAAGGGTTGGCAGTGACCCCGGGCGACAAGGAAGGACTTCAGGGAATGCTGCTCCCAGTGTATGCACGCACTGTGTGGGACAGGGGAGCCTGCTGCAGCAACCTCAGCACGGGTGATGTAGGCAGGGTTGGAAATTGTGGTTCAGTTGATACAGGCACAAAAAAAAAAAAAAAAAAAAAAAAACATCCCCAGACAATTCCCTGCATTTGCTTTAAGTAGAAATTTTACACGTACTACTCAGCCCATTAGGGAAGAGATGGAAGAGCACCTTCCCTTTGCTGTGAATGATGTCCACACAAATAGAATTTTACTCCTCCAGCGGAGCGATATCTGCTGCTCCATCTCCCAAGGCAGTGCTCTGCAGAGCAGACAGGGCCCGCAGCAGCAGCCGCCTGCAGAGCTGGGAGGCTCCGGCAGGAGGGGAAGTGTTAACGGGGGCTCATGCCCGAGGCAGGAGGCACGGCTTGCAGGGCCAAGGAAACTTTATCCTGGAAAATCCGCAGGCCCATCACATTACTTCAGAGAGGAGGGGGGAGAAAAGTGCTTCTAAAAATGGCCAGGGAGCCGCAGAAGGAGCTGCAGCTGTCTCCTGGGACGGCGGCCTCCCGGCGGTGCCAGCCCCCGTGACTCGGGGAGGCCGGAGCGGTGCGGAGCGCAGGCCGCCGCAGGTGGCGGGGCTGCAGCTGAGGCCGGGGCGGCCGAGGAACGCTGGCTATTTTTACTGACACCCCTGCCCCGCAAGCACACGTCCCGCTCGGGCCGCAGCGACACCCGGGAACCAAGGGGACAGCGCCAGGCTGCAGCCCGCTGCCCGCGACGTGGGCTTTGAATCACCTGTTCTGTGGAGAGGGCACCATAAATTTGGATGTCGGTCCCTGTCCGAGGGTGTTTTTGGGGGAGGAAGGCACTGCAAGGGCCGGGTAGGGAGCTGGAGGAAGGGGTGTAAGCAGGGAGAGTAGTCAAGTCACCACAGGCAAGGATCCTGAGTCCTACGGCCCTGGGGAGGTCAGTGTTAGGCTCCACTTGTCCTCGCCACTCAAGCTGAGAGCAGAAGCAGCCAAGGGAGGGGAAAGCATGACATCGAAAAGAAAAAAGCTCACTGGAAGAGACAGAGGGAACCTTTCCAGTGCACAGACCCTCTCCAACAAGCAAAGGATGGAGGAAGTTTTATTAGCACCCCGGTTTCTCCCAGCAGGCCACCCCCACCTGGTATTTATCTCCCTAGTACTCAGGTAAGCAAATCTGCTTCCCCATCATTCCCTAGGAGCAAGCTGGGTCATTAGGAGATACGCAAAAAAAGGCTCACCCAAGTCTGGAGGAGAAAATCAGAGTCGTGCTGGCTGGACAGGACGGACAGACGAGCCGCAGGCAGCTGGCTGATGAAGGAGGTATAAAAGGGCTTCTCGGGTGGCTCAGCAGAAAATCCACCTTCTCTTTAAGGGCATGGAGACCTTCTCAGACCAATGATGTGCAAGAGTGCCCTGTGCACCTCCCTTGGCTGGGGCAGGCCAGGCCAGCAGGAGAACAGGAGAGGGCAGCCCCCAGGGGAAGGAGGGGTGGGGAGGAGGAGAAGAACATCTTCTACCCGTGGGGTCCAGAGGAGGTGAGGAGGTGTTTTTCCTCAGAAGTGCCAAGGAGGGAGCCTTCCTCTCCCTCCTTCTGCCACCAACCAGTCACAATAGCTATGGCTTCAAATCTGTGGGGAGCTCAGGCTGCCTGCACACAGGCATCCATCTGCAAGGCCTGTAATTAAAATTTCCCCTTGGATACACAGAGTGGTTTATCCATGGACAAGGACATGACTCATTTTGCCTCCAAGGGCTTGGGAGCAGCTCTGCCCTTCAGGAAAGAAGAGAGGAAAGAGCTTGCATCCCAAATATCCACTGCCGACAGCATATGCAAGAGCAATCCCTTAATAAGCCATCCAGCACCAGCTTTTTTCCTCACATAGGAAATATTTTCAGCTCTTCCCTGTGTGAAATATTTCAACACAACTCAAGGTTTTTTTAAAAAACAAGCTGTGGAGCTTGGAGCAGGCAGCTCCAAGCCTCAAATCCAGCCAGGGGCTGGGCAGAGGCAGCAGAGCATGGGGGAGCAGCCCCATGCTGATAGCAAGAAGGGTGATCCCCTCCATGGGATGACCGAGACCCATATCTTCATGGATCTGAAAGAGAAGCAGGTGGGAACGTAGCTGGAAATATTCCCCAGCCCTGGTCACAGCACATGTAGTGCGTGTGTGTAGGGGATCCCATGGAGACAGGGACCCAAACAGCTCCTGCTCTCCTCCCCCAGGCCAGGCGCTCCCTCCTCTTACAGACAGGGGTTTTTAGGCTGATTCAGACACGGCCCTGACAATATTTTCCAGGCGCCTCACAGACATTATATAGATAGTGGAAATCCCTTGCTGCAGGCTTCTTGTTTCACCACCCTCAGCACCACGCAAGTAGTGCTGCAGATGCTGCTGAAGGAAGAGCATGTCCTTGGGACGGGGCTGGTGTCTTGCAGGGGTTTGCTGTGGTAGCAGGTGTAGGAGGGAGAAACCCCTAGCGTGGGCAAGGCTGGGTCCACTTGGGATTTGTCCCTTTGAAATGTTGCAGCTACACGTTCTGGCCTCTGCTGGCCCATCAGTCCTCCAGAGAGGAGCTCAGCCCTTGGTGGAGGAACCAAAACTGGGGGAGTTCTCCATTCAGAATTCCCCACAGCCAGGGAGTTTCCTTCAGCAATGTGAGGTGAAGGTGTTCTGGACCTCCTGAAGCCCAGGCATGCAGCACAGCAAAAGAGATCTGCTCAGAATTCAAGGGTGTGGTTATCACCTTGTGACAGGGAAGTGCTGGCCTGATATGTTGGAAGAAAGAAGTTCCAAGAAAGAAGTCCCATGAACAAAATATTGGCCAACAAAGGTGTTTGTAGAATATAGGAGGAGCGGATGGCAAGGTGTGGTAATAGATGAGCAGAAGGTCGAGCCTTCAATTCTGTATTACACTTTCCATGGAGCTGCCTTGCACAGGGGTTAAGCTGTAGGGCAGGTCTCCCAGAAAAAGAAAGGTACCAGACCCAAATGCCATGAGGAAGAAACCCAGTGAGGACGAGGAAGAAACCCAGTGAGCACAAGGAAGAACATAAAAACAAATCCGTGTCAAAGTTAGAAGCTGTGGTTAACATTAGGAAAGACAGAAGTTTCCAAAGGAATTACATAAATGCTTGAGTGATGAAGGAAAAAGTTTCTTGCAGGAAAGCTCAAGTAAGGCATAAGGAAGCTCCAGGACATTTTTCAGAGAGGTGTTTGGCTCTGTGAGTATTAGAGGGTATTACACAGTGAGGGTGTTACACATTGTCCAGGAATGGATGAACTGTTCACACCTGGGTACTTTTCCCAAGGAGCATCTGACCTTGTTCCCTTCCCTCATTTCCTTCCATTTGAGCTAGAGGAACACACCATGGGTGTGTGTGTCCCAGAGCACTTCTACCATCCTGCAACATCAGACAGAGGGTTTTGTCACACACAGGAGATTCTGCAGGATGTTTTAGAGACTCAAGTGTGGCTCTTTTGGGCCAGGCTTCTCCACAGAATTACCACATGTTGGAAGGATGAGACTGATGCAAGATGTCCCTCATGACATGCAAGATGTCCCTCATGACACTCTCCTGCACCTTTGCACCTTGCCTCCACAAGCATCAAGTGGACAGGCACTATGGAGTGACATGACACCAGATGACACTTCTTATTTCCAAGGATGATATTTAGCAAAAAACAAATGTTCTACTCAATAGCAGTTGTGATCATGGTAAAAGTTCAGGCAGATCACTGAGGAAAGCTGTATCTGACTGCCCTTTGCTTTCCCAAATCACATCAGACCAAAGCAAAGCACACAGCTCCCATCCTGCCCAGGAGATACCCACTCCCTCCAGTGTATCCCTAGAAGAGCTCCACATGCCCTACTTCTGCTGACACCAGCCTCTAGGAACTCTCCAAAGGAAGGCCATCACTTTCACATCCTGTGCCAGTGCTGTCCTACACCCCACAGCAACCTCATTTGCCCTTGAAATGGGATTAAGGTTTTGGGTTTTCCTATTCAGGGCTGCTGCCAGCCAACACGGCCACCCTGTCCATTTAGCTCCATGCTATCTTCCTGAACACTTGGTCTTGGCAAAAAATCATGGGAATACTTCCTGCAGGAAGATCTTTTCCCCCTCTTATCTTACTAGTTGGCCCTTACATCAGTCACTTAAAGCGATTCCTTGGTTCATAATGCACATGCCATTCCAGTTTTTCTAAGGATGCCAACTTAGTTTGCAAGGAGCCAAGCAGGTTTGGAAAATAATTCCTTTTATCTTGTTAAGAAGTTCTTTGGCAAAAACATAGAAGAAAAACTGAGTGACAGATAAGCCTGAATGATTACTCAGCATCGGCAAAGGACCAAATTCAGGGTTCTAGACAAGTGAATTTCTCCATCCAATAGATAGGCAGGGAGCAGCCTCTGAAAAACTTTAAAAACCTTTAATCCACTAAAAAGAGGAAAAACAAAATGCAAGTAGTACTTGTCATAACCAAACCAAGATTCACAGGGACCCTAACATAGCAAGTAAGTTGGACTACTTCAAGTGTAAAAAACAGGAGGGAAAAAAAAAAAACGCCCGCCCCCCGCCCAAAAAAAACCCCACAATCCCTCCCAAAAAAAAACCACAAAAAAACCCNCCTGCTTTTATTAGACGAGCACATCCTCCGAGCCGCTCCTGCTCTGAGCTCGAGAGCCGTATCGATATTTTTCGGCAGGAAGAACTTGCTGTATCAGATATTGAAGAATGCAGTGAGAATAACTGGCCCTACTGTGAGATCGGGGCTGCCCACGAACTGCCCTGAAAGCCAAACTAACAAAAGCAAGTAGATATAAATCCCAGTTCCCTTGGCCGGCTCACAACCGGCGCGGGAAGCGGCGCCGCGGGAGCCAAAATGGCGGCACCCGGTACGGCAGGGGGGGAAACCCGGGCTGGATTTCCCCGGAGTATGGAATGGATTCGGTATTTGGGAAAACCCGGACTGGATTTTTCCGGCGTCCGGAATGGATTCGGTAATTCGGAAAACCCGGACTGGATTTTTCCGGCGTCCGGAATGGATTCGGTAATTGGGAAAACCCGGACTGGATTACACCCGGAGTACGGAATGGATTCGGCAAATTGGAAAACCCGGACTGGATTTTTCCGGCGTCCGGAATGGATTCGGTAATTCGGAAAACCCGGACTGGATTTTTCCGGCGTCCGGAATGGATTCGGTAATTCGGAAAACCCGGACTGGATTTTTCCGGCGTCCGGAATGGATTCGGTAATTCGGAAAACCCGGACTGGATTTTTCCGGCGTCCGGAATGGATTCGGTAATTGGGAAAACCCGGACTGGATTACACCCGGAGTACGGAATGGATTCGGGATTTTTTTTTTTTTTTTTTTTCCCTCCGGATGGAATGGATTTTGAGGAATCTTTTTCTTTTTTCTTTTTTTTCTTTTTTTTTTCTTTTTTTCTACGGAATGGATTTTGGGGAACTTTTTTTTCTTTTTTTTCTTTTTTTTCTTTTTTTCTTTTTTTTCTTTTTTTT
>VZTN01018157.1:4294-24865 GCA_013400515.1 Erpornis zantholeuca
AAAAAATAGCACATGGTCCACTGGGGGGAGTTTTTAATTTTTTTAAAGTAGCCAAGTAGAATTTTTGGAGGAAGTTTAAAAAACAATGGCATCGAATATACAAGTGGAAACAATGTATCTGGAGAAGATGTTTTAATACATAATTTTAATATTAAAGACACTCTATTTAGAATAACAAGACTACCAAATCTCAAACAATTCAAGACACTACTTGCACTGTGTTTAGTGTGGGGATGGGGGAAGAAAGTGGCAATAACGGAAGCTTTATATCAACCAGTGTATTACTTAATGAAATGCATAAAGCCAGTCTCATTTCCCACTCTGTGTGTGGATTAGGGTGTTGCAGAATCTTGGAAGCCCATGCATCAGCTCATCTACAAGAGGATGTGCAGACACACACGTACGATCACTGGTGAAAGGAACACCACACTGTTCTCTCAAAATTATGTTCCAGTGGTTACCTTATGTTTAAAGGCTAATAACCTTACTCCTAAAGGCAATAATCTTTAGCTAATTTTCAATTAGATAAAAAAATTGCATGATACATTTCATCAAAATGTTCCTGTATAATATACCAGAACACAAATCTTAAAAATTTAACTCCAAATCTGTTCAATGAAAAATAATTAAAAGAAGAAATTACCAACTTCATTGAACTGTTGCAGTTGTCAAAATATTCCATAGATCCTAATGCTGTAAAATATGTAACAACATTTAAACCACAAAAACCTTTTCAACCTTTCAAATGCACAATGAACATCTTTTTCTGGGAAAGTGGGTCAGCATTAGTTATGGGATGCTGCATTGATAATTGTATGGTTAGACATGTATAATAAATTGAAACAGGTTCTTTTGTTAAAAAAAAAAAGAAAAGAGGGAGAAAGGGATCATGCTTTCTGCAAAAATATAAATACATAATACTTCACTTTGTTGTTCTGCCCAGTTGAAAAAAATATTCCCTTCAACAAAAACATGGCTTTACCAGCAGCACATAAAATCGGTGGGCAAAAGACTCAATGCAAAGTTTTTCCACATTGACTTTTTGTAAAAAGGTTCCTTTTCAAAGTTCACAACTAAACTCATATTTTGGGAAGAAAATCTTCTGCGTACTAAGCCAGATGATGAGTTTTTAGTCCTTGATGTTCCGCACACTTGTAGAGGTATTTCATGTCACACACGAAAGCATCGTTACTGAAATCCGACTGCTCGTACACCTGCCCTATTTGCTTAAGCAATCACATGATCAAGACCTCAGTAGGGATTTACTACAACACATTACTGAAATAAGAAACTCTGCTTCCATACACATGATGACTAAAAACCCCAGCAGATTAGTTCCCCTCTTTCAGCAGCTGACAAAGGTATCCTGCTCCTCCTAAAAAGCTGAAGAGACACAGTGGCAACACACATTCTATGGTTAAAATTCAATTGCAAGTATAAAATGCTAACATTCAGAGTACTGAGCAGCTTTTCCATCATAATTTAAACAAATATAAGAGACAAAGAAAACTTCTGTTCTTGCACAAGTACTTCTTACTTTTAGCGTGAGTGTATAAACCTATGAGCTCAGGGGCAACTGACAATACTTCTTAGAAAGCATTTTTAAAGTTCAGATGCAATTCGACCTGTCTAGAACACCAAAGAAAACATTCCATGCACTAACTCCACAAACACTTTGGACATTCATTGGAACATATGTTCATATACACACTTATACATGCTTGAGTGTATATACATATGAAAAAACACTTCAAATGAATACAAAATTAAATTTACAATGTTAGGACAGAAGCAGTTTGATAGGCAGAAAATTCAAACTTGCAGAAGACAGCTCAGTACAATTTTGTAAACACTTAAAACCCCAAGGAACCTATGGCTGTCAATCATAAATTTGAATTTTTTGACTGTGTCACGTTTTAGTGATCTTCCCTTTTTTTAAAAACAAGGTACTTGTACTGTATTACCTGTATTTCTACTAAAAAATATAAACACTTGCAAAGGCTACATGCCTACATAGGAAAGAGATCCATGGATACTTACCAGAGCTAGCAACAGCAAAATTAGGCAATATTTATTAGAAAAGTAGTTAATATTAGCCACTTTTCATTGATCAACACTGTTTCTATGATTAGACAACATAAGCTCTTACCACGTGTCTCTTGCTAAAGCAATTTCTCAATTTTAAATCTAAGCGAAGCTAATAAAAACACCTGGATCATGAGAAGTTTATAATCTTCTAATAATATAAGATTATTTAAAATTAATTTCTGTAATATTTAAAGCTAAATTTATAATCTAACACTATACTGTGATGAAAATATCCAGAAACAAAAAATCATAATACTATGTCAGAGTGCAAGAAAGCTCTTTTCTTCCTACACTTGCACATTTTGCATTAAATTAGCTACTAATGTCTTTATTTTAGCTTTCTGTACTTACACACTTTTTATATTTTATTTGTTAAGATGGTCCTGTTCTGTGAGAACTGGTGTCTTGACAGTTTAGTGTACCACTTTCAGCTCTGAAATACTTGAGAGTACACTGTGACAGACAGTACTTGACCTAAGAAAAACACTATGAAAATTTCAAATACATGTAAGATTTTTTTGGTGTCCTTCACTTCTGTGCACGTGTGACCACTGAATACATGTCATTTCACAGAACCTACTACATATTCTATGTCAGATAATATCCAATATACTTGAGTTAAAATAAAAAGGAAGTGGAGAAAAACATGGATGTAAGTTCTATCCCAAATTAGTTACCACAAGAAAATTAATAACCTAGGAAGAGAAACAATGTCACCCAAGTAAAGACAAGTATCTGGCAGAGAAGATCACAACACCAACCCATGTTGTGAAGTGGTTTGTATGTACATTTACACAGCAGTCTATCAAGGATAACTGTGATAGTGACAGCATAGAGCAAGTAAGCTAAATCAGTACTATTTATTGTAACTATACTGTCAAATAAACCATGTATTTTCCACCTCTCAAGTATTAAACTGTAACTGCATAGGTTCCCTAATAACTAAATCCTGACAGCCAACAGACCCTTGGCACAGCTGAACAGGTTTTTTCTATTATTCTTTGCCTCATTTATTTTGTGATTTATCAGCATATTTAGAAAGCTCTTGAATATATCACAAACCCCTCCATGTTTTATCCAAAAAAACCCCAAAACCTTCCATTGAACTAAGTTTTATTTAGGGTCAGCAAGATCAGCATTTTCATTATCTCATACACCACAATTTTTGCAAAAACTATAAATTTTGTTATTCCCAACATGTCTAAATGCTTCCCACATAATTCAAGAGCACAGAACACCTCCCTTCAGTGAGTATTTAAGTCTACACTGTCTAAGGTCCTGCATGTGGCTGCCAGCACCTAGAGGATTTAAAGATGCTGTATTTGCCCGAACCTTTGCTGTTAGATTAGGAAAACTTTTATCCACAGATGGAATGTTAAAGCATACAATAAAAATTACTTAAGATTAATCCCTTGTCCTCTGGTGAATCCTTCCACTGCCATCTGCCTTCTTCCACATTTTTCTATCTGAACCCTTCCTCTTCCTCTCACCTGCACTTCTAATGTGACAAGTCAGTAAAGGTAATGTGGAAGTGGGAAGTCCCTGACAAAACCACTGATACTCCTGGAGATTACAAGCTTTGAGAATTGAGTTTAAGGTTCAAGAAAACATAACAGGTCAAAGCAGTAAAATCTATCCATATTACAGATGATAATGACTTTTCCCAGCCAATGGGATGTACAGAAAGCTGCACTGAATCTTTACTGAATCTGTACTGGAGTTGAATCACCTTCTTTCAAGTACCTGTATTTCCTTGGAGATATGGAAAAAAATTACTGTTTTATCTCATACCACTTTTCCACAAACTCCTGTAATTGCCACTACAATTTTCTTTTGATAAAAATTATTTGAAAACTGTTGTAACTGTGTCATTTTATATAACTAGTATTACAGGCAAATGGCTGTACAATTATCAAGGAGGAAAAAAAGGTCCTTAGGGTATTTTCAAATTTTATTTCTTTAAAAGTGACCTGCAGGATGTCCTTTTGCTAATGCATTTTTATTGCAGATACATGCTTTAAACTGCTGGAACAGTCTGTGGAGTGCAGTGCAAGTACAATTAGAACAGAGCCAGGGGTTAAGGCACCAAAATGTAAATACATCATAGTCCCAAACACAGGGCAGTCAGAGAATCCCTTAAGATGGCAGGAGTATGATACAGCCATGCCTAAGTAACTCAAACATAGAACTTAACATGCACATACCCCTAATTGTTTCTTATTATGGATTGCAAAGACAATGGAACATCACAGTTTTGGTCCCTGCTCTGTTCCAAGGTGGGAACACCAAATTCTTACAGCAGTCAGAACTGGGTATGTGATGCCTTTTCTACCCCTAAAATGTTAACATATTACATGTTAACGTATTCTGACAGAGATTACTCCAAGCATCATCTCTCATCCACAAGTAATCATAATCTCTGCCAGGCTATAAGGACAGCTGTGTGCAAGATCATGTCTACTAACAGCTGGTAAACTCCGTAACACATACGGGAACTTTGAAAGACTTCTTAGATTCATTTCTCAGAAAGAGATAATGAATCTCAAAGGAGATAAAAGCATTCTTAACTATGAAATGCAGCAACAATCTCTCCGTAGTTATTAACATGCTATCATCAGATAAATCTGCAATACACGGTGAATTTAAATTTTCTTGTACTTTAAAAGCCATACATTGTCTTCAAGACATTTAAGTAACACCTTAAATAAAAAGAATAAATGCAAAGGAATTGAGGGCAAAACATGAGTTAATGAAGCCACCTTTTTCAGAAAAAAGGTAAATTTGATATTAGATCAAATATAAATGTGAATTACATAATTCACTGGTTAGTAGGAATCATGTTAAGTTGCAGATTGTAAAGAAGTTACTTCACAAAAAATACAACTACTAAGTAGCTTTGTACCTGTGATCCTCTACATAATTTTCTTCAGAATATGTTTAGCTTGGTTAGTTATTGAAATGATAAATGGTATCTTAGTGAAAGCAGTACAGAAAATAATCTACATCTTAATCACACTGATAACAAATAATGGTGTGATAAGTAAGTCAGATATGCGTCCACTAGACGTGCAGTTACCACATGCAGAAATGTTAGTGCAAGGCAATACTCTCTATAAGAACATTACAGAAAAAACCCAAATAAAAGCTAAAAAAAAGCCACCCAGCAAAACCAATCCCCCATCCATCTAACAAATACCACAGTTGCATGCAATAAACAAATCCATGATATCTATTCAGAAGTACACCATTTATCAAGAACTACGTGCCTTCTGCAAGAGGCACATGCTTTTGTTTTGCCTTATGATCAATAGGGCATGTTGTAGCTGGACTAACATTTTGACATTTCAGACAAATGTGTTAAGTCAGATTTTAAAATTCACTATTATCCAAAGTGAATTTCAATGCTCAGTCAACCTTTAAAAAAAATTAAATGTGAATAAATTTACCTGTCATACTTAAGGCCATTTTCTTTCACCTACAGCTATCAAAGATAAATGTCTTTAAGCAGGAGTTCTTACACCTTCTTTAAATATAAAATAACAGAAAATCATGATCTAAGTAACTTTAAAATCAACGTTTTGGAAATAGGGGGTAGGAAACACTGTAAGCTAAAGGACTTAGAAATGCAACCAAGAAACAGGTTGTAAACAAGACTTTTTGACCTCTGAAGTAACAGTATCAAGTTAACTACTCAAAAATTCCAGGGGGCTGACATGTTCCCCAGAACTCTACCCATGTACCCTTAGGAAAAAAAAATAATTTTTTGTACCTGTGGTTACCAAAACCAGTAGAAAATACAAGTATATAGCAAGCATTAACATTACATGGAGTTTATACCATTAACAACTTCAAGACATTTATACAGCTATTCTACGGAAAAAATAAAATAGAGCTTTCCAAAAGTCTAAAGATCATGGACTAAAGATGTAAAGATGTTATTCAGTCCTGGCGTGCTCAGCAAAATCAGCAACTGTTTGCAAACACTCTTATTTATGAAAGCTCACTGACATCCCAACAGCAACTATGTACCATAGAAGCTCAACATAATTTAGTGGTGCAGGATGTTAATAGCACACAAATTCAACATAAGACTGACATTTAGATATAGCACATTGCTGTATGAATTAGAATATCTTCCATTTCTTCTGCACAGCAAGAAATACTCTTGTAACTTTATGCTCTATAAGAGCACTAGACACTCAGAAACGTACTTCTAAGTGCTATGAAGTATGTTCCTGAGCAACTTACTTCCTCAGCAATTAACAAATAGGAGGCAACAGTCTCAAGAGAATATCAAGTGTTGTGCAGCTAAAGAAGGAAACAAACCTAATACCATCAAGGAAATAGAGTTTTTCAGATGCACTGGTACTTGTTAGAAACCACTAGTCTAACACGGCATTTGTTTAGAAGGGTTACTATTTCCAAAATATCAGAGCTTCTCTACCTGCCAATGAATAAAGTGCCATCAGATATTGCAGACAAAAATCAAATACAGTTTATAATTTGTACAAGACATTTTTTCTACATTCTACTAAAACACTCTGCGAGAAACTAAAAATTAACTTTTTACCTTGATTAAAGATGTGATCACAATTGCTCCAGCATTCACCATAGGGTTATGAGGCCTGTCTGTGAAATAAAGTTTTCAATTACAAATATATTCCAAGACATGTTTGTCAAACAAAACCAGCCAAGTGCCTAAGGGAAAAATTATTCCAGATGTATTCTTTATGTATGACTAAAGTTACTATTACAGAATAGCTATTATACAATCGTAAATCTTTAAGATACAGTAATCCAAGATTATACACAATTTTTTATAATTCTGAGCACCATATTTTACAGGTTAAAACACACTCAGCCATATGCTTAATTTACTTAATCCAGTAAATTATTTGGTTTGGTATCATTTCTTTTCTTGAAAATTATTATTCCTCTTCAGTGTCCCAGTATTTGATCAATGCAACACTTGAAGTGAAGCACCTCCAGGATTTTGCAATTCTTCCCCCAAGTTACCAAGTCCTAGTGATTTGAAAAGGGTTCTTTAAAAAAGAAATTAAAAATCCAATTCTTAAATTTCCTTACTGCTGTACATGAATACAAAATTCCAATTCTTTTTAAGAACCAGAGGTTTCTACTGGCAGCTTCTGAAATGCAAATATCAATTTACTCATCCTCCTTAGAATTTAACTTACTTCATAGCTGATTTGCACATACCTGCTACACTTACATTTTCCTTTTTCTCACTGATCTCCATATTAACAGTATCTTTGCATTCCTAAGTCATTTTTAGCTGCTGAATGAATCACACCTTCTTTTTTATCTTCTTTTTCTAAAAAACCTCTCCTTATCAGCCATCTTATTTTTCCCAAATAACGACATCGACTTCTACAAACTTCCCTTTTCTAACTAACATTTTCGCTGTGCCTCTTAACTAGGATGTTGACTTCTGAGCATTCTGGTGTCTGAAAACCTTGACCAATTCTCAATACATTAATATCATGACAGGTTTGAATTCTTTATTTGCTGTTCCTTTTTCTCTGAATTTGAAAAAATACTGATTTAAAAACCGCACAAGAAGTGTCCAGTATTTTTATGTATGACATACAAACATGGGCTCTAAAAAAAAACTTGATTGAGGTTTTGGAGATGAGTCTGATATATGCAGCATATTTTCCCATGAAAATTACACTGGTCATGGTCAATGGCACTTAGTCATCTATGACTATCAAGTTAATCTTTAAAAACTAATTAAACTTTATTAGTATTTTTCAGAAAGTCAGTATTAAAAGGAACTTTTAAATAAATCGAACTATTCTATTAGTGGAAAAATAAGGCCAACACCTTCCAAAAAAGTGAAGCTCCCCTAAAATATAAACTTGTTGTCTAGATACTATTTTAAAGCTGTTACTGCCATTCCCTATCTCTCTGAAAGAGACTCACAAATTGTTCTGATTTCATTTGATTTTACTTAAGATCCACATATATCAAATATCCTGTTGTTACCTGCAAGCAACGAGGGTCAAATGTATTTGACTTTCAATTAAAACCAGATCCTGGATAAGAAAACATAGCATTTCCTAGGCTCCTTAGGGACCACGAACTTGAACACAAGTCAAATGACCACTCACACCATCACAGCCTGTGGGTCAGAAGGGACATCTGGAGGTCATCTCCTCCACCCTCCCACTCAATGCTACGTTATTGCCAAGGTTTCACTAACTGAGTCTTGAAAACCTCCAAATGTGGCAAATCTACCTCTCCAGGAATCCTCTTCATCCTAGAGGACTAATTTACCCTAATACCCTATCTGCAGCTCCCAAGCCACAGCATGGGGCCATTGGCCCTTGTTGAACCAGCTGCCACCACCAAGAAGAGTTACAGAGCTCTTCATGTTGGCAATTGCTCTTCAAGAATTTGAGGAGGCATCCATGGGAGGCCCTAGACTCCCCTTTCCGACTGCTCCTTGGGAGTTAGATGAGCCCTGGATTACACAGAGCCCTGGCAGCCCTTCGCTGGAGCCCTCCCCAATTTTTCACTGCTCTCCTTGAGCTGGGGATCCCAACTCTGGACAACACTGCTCTCATGTTTGATCAGAACACACTGTTACATTCATTTTTTCTCATTCTAGCTATGCTTCTCTTCTTTACAGCTTCCTCTCACCAACATCAGGTATCACTCCAGTCCATAAAAATGCTCATGACTTTACATACACAGCCCATTCTAAAAATATTTTTATAAGTATTTTGCTCTTGATTCTTCTGTGCATCTCTACAGTTTCAATCTGCCAGACAGTACAAAGAAAAAACACAACCAGATTCCATACCACCTGTATGTTTGAATAAAAAGGCTGTGCAATGTTTATTTAGCATTCAGCAACTGAAAAGCTTATCAATGTGGTGTGTCCACACAGAATATGCTATTGTCCACCCTCAGAAATGCTATTGCTTCTTATTTCTTTGAAGATGTCACCACTTACCTTCAAAGTCAAGGTATTCTGGGTTACATACTCCTCCACTCTGAAGATTCCTGTCTGCCACTGCTTAACACCTCAAGCTACCTGTACTTGTTCTGGCCACTTTAGAACTAACACATCTCCATGTTGATGCCTTAGATTTTAACTTTTTATTTTTCAAATCCTGTACTGCTAGTGTAACTCTGAAGTTCCTGTAGCTCGTTAAGTGCTGTTCTCTTATACTAAGATAGACATAACAAAGCCTCTCCAGCTTGCTCTCCAAGGACACCCAGACTGTCCTAAGCCCAAGAACTGTGAACCATCATCTTGAAGACAAGGGGACAAGCTTGGGGAAATTCCATCCTTGGCTGGGTTCTGGTTGGTGAATTGATGCTGATATCAAAGTGTGAAGAACTCGTGAGCTGTCATTGTCCATTTTGGGATGCACTGAGGCAGGAGCCTCTGGAGCCCAGAGTGTACCTCTGAAGGCCTTTCAAATAAATCCCTCCTTTACTCCTGTCTAGTCTCCATTTCTAGGTAGCCATTTAAGGCATTAACGTGCTGCCTGCACATGAAGAAGCAAAGAACCTTCTGATAAAACAAAACATGGAGTTTCTTGTCGCTCCCCTCATGACAAGGCGGCAAGAACATCACCGTGGGAGCCCTACCAGCTAAGGGGAGGTACAGCAGCCCAGCTCACCACACACTAACAGCAGCTGTCCTTTGAGGGCCTTTCCTACTGCTGCCAAGTCCAGCACATCAGAGCGCTGAGCAGGACACCTGACATTAACCCACTGCTGCCTCTTCTAAGCACAACAAACCCTGCCAGGGTTTCCAGCTCCCAGGTAAGCAGTTTTCACCATTATCTGCATAGGGAATACCCCCAAACACTTACCATACACAGGTGTCTGTAACAGACAGAAAACCCTCTATCTTGCCAAGACAGCTACAAGCTTCCTAGAGGTGGTCCATGCTCCAAGCCTGTCAGTGGTCAAGAGGCATTTGGACAATGCCCTTATCAGATGATTGTTGCAGATCCCTTCCAAGTGAAATTTTCCATTCTACAATGAAGAACCTCTCCCCAAAATTCAGCTATATTGCACTTTTTTAAGGGTTAGGGTACCTAAATAAAAACTTAAATTCGGAAGGATTTCTGCAGATTTCAAAGAAGAGATGTCTTCCATTCCCAGGTAATTTTTTGCCTCTGGGGAATGTATAGGTTCTGACACTACATTAATTTTTTTTAAGAAATTTACACACAGGTCTATTTCTAAAGCAGCAGCCACTACTGATCTACCTCACAGTGAGTACCATAAGCAAAAGGATTCCACCCTGTACAACTAAGTGTGAAGACTGATACTGTAATTGCAAGTTTGTCAAATGGGTGAACAAATCAAATCCCTTAATCCCTAGAAAGGGGGATATCAAGCTGTGAGAACCTAACTGACACACATCACCAAAACCAAACACACACACACTCTCTGTAATCAAATAATAAAGGCAGTGATCTGCTCAGCCTGATAGAAAAATAAAATCTTTTACACAGCTTCTCTGCAAGTCATGTGTATTGCTGTATCACCTCATTACATTTCCAAGAAAGGTCATGTTTTTATCCTTAATGAAATATAAGCAAAATAAACAATTTCTTGGCAATCCCTCATTCAATGGACTACGTTCTACAAATGATTATATCACTGGGCTAATTGTACAAATAATTATCACCAAGTGAAGGTTGTATGTATGGATAAGAGATACAAACTGTTCATATATACAGGTATTGTTAGACTTGTTGCATCATGAACTCAATAGACATGAAAAGGCCCATAGCTGCTTAATGACCACAGCCAGGAAAATTATTCCTGATAATGCCTGTTTCAGACACATTTTACTATGTAAAATTCCTGATCTACTTGGATCAACTGGAATAATCTTTTTTAAATTAGCATGGAAATTGTTTATTCCTCCAGAAATCTGAATTGGATTGGGCAATATATCCCCTTTGATAAAACAAGTTTTAAAATTGAATATTCATAAACCTTTAGAAGTTTCCAAATTTCCATTGCACAGCACAGATAATACTCAAAACATAGCAACAGCTTTTTGTTGTAAGTTGGCATTTTTAGCTATAATATAAAATTGTCTTAAAATATTCTTCATTCTTTCCAGCTTGCATCTCAATACTAGTAAACAAGGAAATGCAAGAACATCCTGTTTTAGCAATCTTCCATATAGTAAGTATAGAAAAAATAGCTTCAGATGCATGTCTAAACAGTTTTCAAACACCACTTTTTTTCCACTTCATAATTATGAAGTGGATTATGAACATGAAATTCAACTACATATGAATATTTAGAACATAAATGGATTAAATGTCTATGTTTTTTAAAAATTTTAAAATCCAGTCTTCAAAGTATTTACAGATGTTCAAACTGACAAATACTCTGCATATCCTAAGTTCATACAGTGGTTTAAATCTACAAGCAAAGTGCAGATTTAATCTTTTAAATCCTTCCCTCCTCTTCCTTCACTTGGAGAAACTCAACCTCCCTTTCTCTCACTATAACTGAAATGTTTCTATTTATTGGACTTCTACTTTCTGTTTTAATCTTTTCCTAAGGACTGTATAAGAGGCTATCCAGGTCAGTTCCAGCACTTTTTTTCTTGTATCTGTCAGCCACAGAAGCACATATTTAAAAAATAATTTTACTATCATGTAAATTAGTCTTCTCTATTAATTTCATCTTCATTGGTCAAAGTTTCAATAGTCCAAATTCTCTTATGCATAACATAATATGCACAATAAACACTCTTGCCTTATAAGCACTCCTGAAGTATAACAGTAATGTAAAAGACAACAGCCCAGCAACTCTTCTCCAATAGTTCAATTTTAAAAGCAGCAATAAAAAGAAGATAATAATTACTATACTTTGTCATGTTATTAAAAAGAGAAAATGCAGAACATCTATATTAGTTCAAAGGAATTAAGAAGCAGTTTTCAGAACCATCAAAGCTTTTTTTATAGTAAAGCTTTTGCACGATACGAAAGAAGTCTTCTTCATACTGTCACAACACTGTATTTGGAAAAACTAGGAAAGCAAAAACAAGACAACAAAACTTGACAAAATGCTTAATCCCTCCTGGCAGTATATTCACGTTGGTACTTCATCACCATTTACTAACATAATTAAACAGAGAAAATGAATTGTCAAGGTATATTCTATTTTTAAGTATAGAAAGATGATTTTAAGATATAAACAAATAAAATAATTTTATATAATCATTTGCATATATTTATAAACACTAAAAACATAATAAATATAATTAGGTATCATTAATATATCAAAAATATAGATATTTAAGTCAGAATTCAATACAGTCCTTGACAAAAATGTCATCCAAGCCTTATGCTGGTAATTAAATATTAATTGCAATACCATGGCAACAGAAACATTGTCTGTTCTTTTACTGATGAGACACATCCACCAGAAGAAACATTTGTGTTTCAGAGATAACATCCAGTATTTCCTCTAAGGCTACATGAGTCATCTTTCTCAGATTTTTGCATAAAGCTTTTTTAAAATAAAACTTCCACACTTGAGAATTAATATAAAACGAAAAAGAAATAATCTCACTAAGTGCTGTATGAGAAATTCTTGGTAAAATACTCCTGCCACAGGGAAAATAAAAACACTGTTTTGAATCAGTAGTCAAATTCCATTTAGAATACTCTGTGGGAAGATTTCGCCTTCTGGAAACTAGTCAGTGCTGGCCTTTGGCACCAGCACCTGCTTCTCAGAAGGCTGAGAAGTGGTATGTTTTTTAAAATCAACTTAACATCTTTGATTCTTTCACCACCATTTTACAGAAGCCATGATCAAGGAACACTTACTACCAACTCAACTAAATAAATTTCATATACCTGCACTTGGGTTTTCCTACAGCTCAGTAACTAGCAAATAGAATAGAAGCAATAAAATATGTTTTACTAGCATTATAAATTAGGCAAAAGTGACTAACAAAGATTAAGTCTACCTTGCTGATGGCAAAATATTCTGGGACACCGCCTAGTACTAAGACATAAGAGGATACAGTAAAATGGCAAGACTGAGTAGGCTTGCCTCATAAGTTTCTAAAACTGAGTATTTGCATTATTAAGTATAATGTATCTCTTACCATCTTCATTCAGGAACAATTTGTTGAATCTTAATCCACTAGGCTCTTTCCCAACGTATCTGTGCACATACTCTGTGCCAAGATCATTGACAGCAATGGCATATTTCAAAGGCTTTACGCAGGACTGGAGACAGAACGGAACTTTGGTATCACCCACAGAATGCCTGGGAAAAACACACATGAAGAGGCTTGAAATTTCCTGTTTGCCAGCTGTGGCTGTAAAGTGTTAAATGCTTCATCTATCCTTCAACATACAAGGACTATTAACAAAAAAGCCCCAAAAAGCAAAAGCATATGATTGCTAAGTCTCATTTTAAAGAGCATAACAATGAGATTTAGAGGTTTTAGAAACTGACTCCATAAGCCAACCATAACAAAGTCAGTTGCTGACTACTGCAGAGATAACAAAATGAAAACGGGTTCAGAAATGGGTTTGTACCAGAGCAAAAAACCACCTCAGATCTCTAGTCTTACACTTATCCTACTCAATTGCAAACCACATATTCAACAGGGTACAGCTGACTCAAATAGAGCCACTATACTTAACTTCATGTCTATATAAACAAAGATGAGATACAGTTTGGTTTTGCAATTTGAGAATAATAATCAAATAGCTGTATTTATATTCTCTTTGATAATGGCAGAGATATTTTATAACACTTATTACATGCTATCTTTTGGAAAGTTTACTTTCAGCATCTATGTCAGACTGCACCAAAGAGTGACTCATGTAAGCAGCATATGCCACATCTAGAGCAAAAGGCCTGAAGCAGCCACTTGTCTGATGACAAAATCAGGAGTGTATTTGCTTCTTTTCTTTGCAGAAAACATAAGCAGTGTTCATCACAATGAAAATCACAATACTATTTTGGCATTATAAAAACTAACATTACACAACATTAGACATTACAAAAACTAAAATTATAAAAACTTTCATTAGGACATAATATCCAAAACAAAGCAAAATGCCAAATTAAAGTATAAGCTTTTTTACTATCAAAATTATAATTCAGACACTTAAACACGGAGAAGAAAAAAATGCTCACTTGTACAGCTCCTCCCCTGAGATTACAGAGCATATGGCTAATTAGAAGCAAACATACAGATCTCTACAGATCCTAACTCCAAGCCATAGTCACCAGAAGCAAGTCTGATGCTCTCAGGAATGCCCTGTTCACAAACCCAACACCTAAATATCGCTGTTTCCAGAACTTGTAGTAGGACCACACCACACTGCAGGTCAGCAGAGCTGATGGGCATCTTGCATTGTGTACTCACAGAGGCAGACAGAGCTCATGTTACTTCTGAGCTAGATGGTGTAAGGTATCCCTTTGCATCTAGGCTCCGAACTGTCTCTGCTACTCTGAGTTACTCACAGACAGAAAAATAAAATCACTCTATCTAAGACTTACATATACCCTTACAGGGGAAAGCTTGAGAAACCCAAAAAACAGAGTCATATTCAGCTCTGTCCAGTTTCCACATCTTCATTTTCTTTTTAAAGAACATGAATCTGCGTTTTTTCAGTGACACACAGATTATGTAACAATGCTACAGTGAAAACATTAAAATGCAGAGAAGGAACTAACACTTTGCACATTGTGACCTACACAGAAATTATATAGCTTGATGCACAAGCACTATTAGACAAAGCTTTTCAACTTCCAAAGATCAATACTACAGAAGCATTGCCTCTATCTGTCCTTCAACTATTCCAAGAACAAAATCTAGAAGTTACAATATACCTTTGTCCATCAACGGTGCAAAGTGACACCCCCCACAAATCGGGGCTGAACTTGGCCAGCTGTGGAATATAGTCAGCAACCTATCACAGCATGAAATAAAGAGAGACACATTACAATATTCAGAATATTTAACTCTGTATTCATTTAAATAAATGGCAATGGAAAGAATACACACAAGGTAGAACTGAGTTATTCTGCTAATAATCACCTGGTATAGCTAAAACTTCATTAGAAATTATTATATTCACTAAATCACTATGAAATAAAACATTTTTTCAAAGTGGAATTTTCAGCACATTCAGAGAGGTATCTGTGCTCTGTATTACAGCATGTTCAGCATTTTCAAATCATAAAATTTTTAGCTTGTAACACAGTCTGGGGTTTTTAAACTAAATTATTGAAAATAAGTACCAGAATAAATTTTATTTACTAACAAAGGTACAGTATTGACAATTACTTCTGTCACACAATCCAGCCAGCTGTGTAGAGCTGCATAATTTTTCTATAGACTAAGTGTAGTCTGACAAATTATACAGCAGTTTTATAATAAAGAATAATGCTATTTTCATATTCCAACATCATAATGCTGTAAGATGCTTAGAGGCTGTGAACTGTATTTCTAACACATTTTACAAGTTGCAGGCATAACTGAACTTCCAAAACTCTTTCATTAAGTTATGAGTTTAATATTGCTAAAAAAGTTAAGAAAAATCTATCTACTTAACAAATTAAGCATTTGGTTAATACTGAAGATTGACAGAAGTTTGAAGTTGAGTTTATAAACAGGTTACCTTTCCTCCAGATTGTTTTTTAGCACTTTCATATAGTTCATCAATATGGGAAGTAAACGACATAAAATCTGGAATGACAAACTTCCTTCTGAAAGCTTGAGTAAGCAACACAATATTACTTTGTACACACCTGCAAAAAGTTAAAAAAGTTTATTAGTACTTTGACAATGTACTGTCAAAAAGCCTACTTAAGTAGCAATTACACGTTATTTAATTAGGACCTTCAGTCCCTTGAAGCTACATGCCTACAAGAACAAGGCTTTATTACTTTTCCAATTTGCCACTCTATTTTCTAAAACTAGTTGTAATAGCTTTATTGCATTCATTTTTATTCCTTTCTACTTAAAGCGCTCTTTTTGAAGTTTCAACTGTGAAGCTGCACTGCAAGGTATTATCAATCTGCCTTCAAGTAGCACCTCAGCTTGCAAAAGGGATCTAAAGCACCCAATTCTGAGGATCAAGCCATCTGAAGTTTATCTAACCCAGTCCTTCCCCAAAAAAAGTGCTAATTTCAGAGTTAGATCAGACTTGGGAGGTTCAGGATTTCTTTCTCTCATTTCACTCCTTCACCATGAACTGAGGGGAGAATGCTGCCAGCAGACCAAACTGGAATGTGATTCCACTCTAATAAGAAAAAAAAACCCTGTGGAAAAACTTGATAACATCTCCTCAACTAAGCAAAAGTTCATAGTGAGCAGTACCGCAAGTTTCTTGTTTCAAACCACCAGCCCTTCAGGAATCTCTGTTGCCTTTTAGCCCAGAACACAGTTACACTATCTGCCACGCCCTATGAACACCAGCCCATCTGGGTCAGTCAAAAAACCGATGAGGTAAAAAGGAAAGGACTTATCTAGGGCAAACAGAAGGAAAGGATGAAAACACAAACTGAGACACTCTGAAAGTGCTGTGTCTGTGGGTGAGGGGGGAGAGCACGAGCCGGGTGGGAAGTGAGAGCTATTATCAAGTCAGTTGAAATATGACCTGATAAAGGGTATTAACAGCCCTATCCCAGCACAAAGAAGACTAAGGGAGGTTTAACAGCAAACAAACAGTTAACACCTTCATACCGTGCCTTCTGGCAGTGTTGACAAAAGCAGAGGCATACTACTGATGCAGGCAAATGGAAAGTTAAGAACGTCTAGGCACATGCTACAAAGAAGAACACACCTTCCAAATAAGACTTATTCAGACAAAAAAAAATTAGGTAAATGTTTTCACTTAGAATAGGTATTTCAATACTCCTACTATCAGAAGTTCATCATCAGTTCAAAATGAAGGTGCATGAAGACCAGTGAAGAGACAGAATTTTCCTCCCTTTGAATCCCCCTCTGTTTTTCTAAGCCTTTAAACTCCTTAGTACTTGGACGACTTTATCTGAAATTCAACTGATACCCATTTCAAAGCTGATAGGTACTGCTCTCTGAAAGTGAAAGAGAAATTATAAAGTTCCCGATGTACACAGTCACCTTACAAACTACTGTCTGTAATGAGCTGCTTTCTCAGCCTATGTTAAAATTGCAGCTGAGTTGGTTTTGTTGCAATCTGTTATATTTTTCTGTATCTTGCAAAAAATCCCGTTTCCTTTGTTCCCAGCAGCTTCCAATTACAGTCACCCATTCCAGGTGCAAAATCCCTTTTCAAAAGTAATTAATAACACTGATGGCAGCTATGACTGCAGAAGGAGTAACAACACAATATGCACTAGGTTCAAACTCCAGATACACTTCTAACATTGCTTGTACCACCTGGACAGCATTAAGCACTCTTATAAAAAAAAATCCAAAATGCACCCAAACCTATTAGACCAATTCAATACGAAGTCTGGAAAACCAGAAGGAAGTATGCACTGAAATACAGTCCTCTAAGATCACATTATGCTTCTGAAACAAGAAGGGCATTTATACACTAAAAATTTACAGCAAGCCTATGATGCTCACTTCAGCAGTTCAACCATTTTAATGGAGGGATTGAAACTCACTACAGAAATGGCTGTGCTGGTGAAGGACTTACCTATTGTTACCAATGTTTCCCAGACTCTGCCAAGTCTGGGAAACACCCATACTAAATATCTGTTGTCTGGGTATTTACCCTGGTACTCCTTAACACAAGCAAATCCTATGAATTCACAGACTAAATTAAACACAGGGGTTCAAGTACTCAGATGGGTCCAGATGGGTATTGAGAACAATAGGTGCATGGAAAAAATAACAGAGTTCTTAGGTCTCCTAAGAACAGGAGAGTAATGTCCTTTAACAGGACAGTAATGTTTTCAGTCAGCCAGGAGTAAGCCATGACAACCTCTAAAATTCTGCAGCTGAAATCTCCTGCCCACTGAAGTATTTAACTAATTATGTTCCAGGTAACCCTCTGGAGATGGCTAGCCTCAGGCTCCAAAGACATGGCGCACTAGGAAAAGATCACAGGGAGAAATTTCAGTAAATAAATATAATGATAAATAAAAACCTTTCTATGGTCAAATCTTGTGAACAACTTGGCCCTTATCTCTCATGTAGTTTATTGGTATTGAGAACAGGTACAGTAAAAACTTCCTAACTTACATTCTTTCATTTCTACAAACTTTACATTCTCAGATTAAAAAAAAAAGAAAAATAACTCTNAAAAAAAAAAGAAAAATAACTCTCTTGCCAAATCGCAATCCAAGCATTTCTTGCCCCCCTTTAAATAATGTCTTTTCAAACTATAAATTTTTCCAGATAAATTTTGGTTAGGAAGATAAGGCTGCAAGTCTTACAATCTATATAAACTGTCAATGACTTGTATAACCAGGTCTGAAATCAACAGTTTGAGGGTTTTTGGAAATTGCATCTTTGTTCTCTAGTGTGAAGTTAGAATCACTTTGTTTCCTTTATCACCTTGTTAGGTTTATCCATTATTTTTCAAGTTCTGACTCAGATTGCTGATTACTGCTTCCCTGCACAAAAGCAAACCTGGCTAAAAACACAGTCAACTATCAATTCCAAAGAGCTGTTCAGCTATGTATATAGATACATCTTTTTTCCTGTTTCAAAAGCTACATTTTTAAGCATTACAAAAAAGCATGTGAAATTCCATGACTAGGTCTGTAGAAGTGTTCAACACATTTCAACATTTTAGGAAAAAAAGTGACATTATATTGACAAATCAGATATTAATATTCTAACATGGTGGAAATCCTCTACATCTTCTGTCAAAAGATTGCTCAAATTTAATTGCTCAAATAGGATGAAAACATTTATAAATACTTGGGTTAAGCTTGTCTAAAATTAAAGTTTTCATCAGGATTTGCTACCTATATTGAGAGAGCAGCAGAGCCACTCAGCAGCAGAGAGCAAACCCTGTCTGAGACCCAGCAACAGATTGTCAGGTTGATGCTCCGTAGGTAACACACCCAGACTGCACCTTCTTAGCCACACATCAAAGACATGGCAGCAGTACCACAGTTCTGGGTCAATAAAGCAGGACAGACAGCACCCTGTGGCAAAAGCTAATCCTACAAAGCCAAGCAAGCTATTCTGAGAAAAAACAAGGTTTAAAACTTAAAAGTTATTACTGTTACTCAGTAGCTATCATTTCATTCAAGTGCACACTGTAATCAAATTAACTCAATCCTGACTGCCTTATGCCTTTCCTACTCCTCCTCTCCACTTTACCCCACTGACCAAAATATTGTTATTTAAGAAATAGCACTTTCTGCAAGCTGGATATTTTTTCTGTTAGGAACACACTATGGGTTTAAGGAAAAGCTAAGAGGGGTAGGAGGATTTCTTACAAATATTATCAGAAATTTTTCTGCAAACTAGCTACAATGCCATAGAAACATCTAAAAACACAGGGCATGTCAACATGTGCACTCTTTGTAAAAAAGATTAGAGTGTACAATCTTCCATATTTATTAAGTTGCCCAAGTTTCATCTAACAATAGATAGTGCTACTACATTAAGCAATACCAAAAAAAAAAGGAAAGAAAAAATTCACACAGCAAGCTAACCAGCATGTTGCACTGCTTTCAGCAGCAGCCTAGTCTCACCCTGCAAAGATCACGTGTTGTTACACAAATGCAACACGAACAGCTAATTAATTAATCAGCACTCTCCAAAATGTGCACCTGAGAAATCTTCAATTTAAGAAGTTCTGCAGATTAAAGATTAAAACTCCCAAGTTGTTCTGCCCATAACAGGGAGATTCTTTCTGATGTGGAGAGTGCTGTAAAGCCATAAAACATCAAAATAGTGCAATTTTAGTCAAATTGGAGCCTAATGTTTAGCACCACTAAAAATGCATACAGAAACAGACAATATGGACCCACAAGCTGGTGTATTTTACAGGTAATTTCTATGGAACTTGATTGATTTAGTCAAGCTTATGCTACCACTACTCCAGATCACTTAACCTTGATACTTTATTTGATCTGGCAGATTTGGATTCAAAGTCAAGAGGAGAATTACACCACTGACTTTTACGTTTAGGGAACCGAAGCTTCCAAGTCCTGAGGTAAGTACAGCTGAGTAGATCCATTATTATATTTCACACCTTAAACACTTGTACAAGAAAATACAGGGACCCTGTCCAAGTCTCTTCACAACAAATGCCATGTCCCTACAAGGAATAGATAACTGAAGTTTGGGTGTTTTTAATTTACAAAAAAAATTGCAAAGGAACCTTCTGCTGCTGCAAAGAAAAACTTGCTGTGTAAGTAATATTCACCTCTCTGCATCTGTACAATTTTTATGATCAAAACTCTTCCTACACAAGAAGAACTATGTAAACTTTCCACAAATTGTTACAGTAACAGCTACTCTCCTCACACAGCCTATCAAAT